>OVAP01006315.1:0-11917 GCA_900406295.1 Aurinia saxatilis
TTTAATTTTTTTATAAAAACAATTTTCAAAATTGATTATTATCAATATGTGTCACTTTTACTTTTTTGTTATTTTAAATCGATAATCTACATTAATCAATTAGATAAATTAAGTACTAGTAGATAAATTTATTAAAAATAGAAAATAAGTGGGTATAATTTATAATTTTGATAAATAATGGGTATAATTAGATAAAAAACAAATTGTAATGAAAGAGAATATACCTAGAATATTCTTTTTTTGTGTAAGAAATAGTGCAATGAGTTGGAGTAAAACTCAACACTATTTTAGTGCAATACTATTTTAATGCTTAAAATAGTGCAAACCATTGGAGATGCTCTTAGGTCATCATTGTTTGAGTTATTTGATTTTTTTTTTTTTTTTTTTTTTTTTTTTGGNTTTTTTTTTTTTTTTTACTTTGTGGTTTGGTTATGTTTGTGTCGTTTGGTTCTGGATATTTTATGTTCTATGACTAATTATGTGTTCTATGTATGAAGATCACATACTTCTTCACAAAGGTAAAGTAAATTCTTCTGTGATATTTTGTTTTTAAAAATTTTCAATATTTTTGTGTCTTTAATATTTTTATCCGTAATCTTCACGTTAATGTTTTTTTTTTCTACTTTTTCCGCTCTCTTCAAGGGGGTTGTGAGGTACGCTTTAGTTTATTTTTAGTTTTTGTATGGGTTTTTTCCTTTTTTATGTTTTATTGTTGGTCTCTGTTTTTTAAGTCAAAGTTCTTTAATTTGATTCTCTATTATGGCTTCTCTTCAGAGTTTTAAAGGGCTTATGTCTTTAATAGAGGAAGTGGGTGTTAACGTTTTAACGTTTTTGCTAGGGTTTGTCTTTGCTAGGGTTTTAACGTTTTCGTTTTTTTTTTATCATGTGCATCGTTCTAATATTATTTATGTTTCATACTTTTGACTTGTGTTTCAGAACTTTGTTTATGAAACTAATACTATTGATGTATTTATTTGTAGAGAATGAAGATGATATGTGGTGCGGTTTGTTTCTCTTAGGGTTTGATCATGTGTGTTCTTCTTTTTTATTGTAGTTGTTTTATTAAGTCGAGTGGAACAGATGTATACTTTGGCTTCTGTTTCAAAACTTTGGTGATCTATTATAATTTTTTATGGATTGTAGGGTTGTCTATTCTGGATCGTTATTTATAGTTCGATGAGGACCCGGTTTCTATAACTCTATAAGGTATGTTCTTTGTGAATTGTTAATGTTTAGACTCTTAATGTTAGATTATATGGTTTGATTCGATGTCTACATATTTGTTTTGTATTTGTTTATATTTGTGCATATATTGTTTTGCGTTTGTTGTTGATCTGATATTTGTGCATTGTAATTCTTTACTTACATTCATTTGTGACTGGTTCTATTGACCTCTTGTGATTCATTTGAAAGTCTTTTGTGTTGATATTGTAGGAAGGAAGTTAAAGATGGTGATGACATGACATTATTTGTGGAAGAGGAATGATCCCCATGTTCGAGACAGGGAGCTGATACGGAGCATTTAAAGCAGGTAGTCCATGTTTGTTTATAGTTCTTGGTTAACTGTCTCGATACCTCAGTCTCTGTTTTTCTTTTAGTCTCTGAGCTTCTAAACAACACGAGAACACAAAGGGTGGTAATCGGTGACTGGCTTGGACCTTAAACATAGGCAGTCTGACATGAGGGATTCATCTTCTTCTTCTACGATTAACGCACTCCTCTTTGTCGTGATCCAGTGGATGGCGATCTATTTACTGATCAGTAAGCCGTGGTCTCAGAATTATTAAACCTCCTCTGTAATTATCTTTTTTAATTTCTTCTTTCAGTAATATCAACCGTTAAATCAAAACCATAATCAAATGCAAACTGCTCAGCCTTCCACCTCTCATTCAAAACTCAGAAACTGACTCCTATCTCACCATATGGTTCCATCATTTATCTGCTATTTCTGTTGTTCCCTTTTTTGCAGATAAGTAACATTGCAAGTATATTGTTTGTCTCACTTTCTCTCCATTTTCGCCACGGGTTCTCGAAATGAGGTGGGGTGGCGTAGACAACCACTTCTACTTTGTTCTGCACAAGAATATGATACAGTCGTATGCAATTTAGTTTCTTAAATGATTTTCGTTGTTGCACCATCAAAAATGATCATAATGAGTGTGAAATTGGGAGGTACATTTTGTGTTTGTGTTTATTCAACTTAGCAATAGAGATACTTATAGTTTTTCTTGCTGTGTAAGACTTTGAATGCCAGCTGCTATGGTTCCATTTTATCCACTTAAAGACAAGTTTTTGGATGATACGTAGAAACATGAATTCTGACAGATTTTGAAAGTGTGTGCCAGTGTGATCTTACCACTTACAAGGAAATGATTCTTGGTGGTGTAGAATTGTTGATGTTGCTACAGTTCAAACCGTCCCATGCATACTCTTGAGGGATGCTTGGATATCCGTCTCCTTGCCAATTATTTGTACTCAATCCATAAATTCCATACCTTGCTTCTATATATTCTATAGGAATACACAAAAACTGAAAAGAAGACGTGTTTCTTATGGAAGAACTCGATCCATGATCCGAATCCGTTTCCAGTCCCCGTCGTTTGACCCCGGCGTGGTTTGAGACGATTTGTTGATATAGCCTATTCCGGCTTTATACCTTAGGATTTTTTCTCTAATTTTGTATGTTCCTATATACATGATGCTATGGAACTTATTTTGGGTTCACTTACAACTTCATAAGGGTTTATATAAATGTTTTGTTAGAACCTGTCAAGGTTCTTGGTTTGTACATATATAACAAAAACTTACAAGTTCTTAAGGTTACTGTATTCATACAAATCTAAATTGTATAGGATCTTTTTCTTCTTAAGTGGGTTAGAGTTGATTATTAATGTCGATCTCCCATTTACAAAATATTAATTCAAACATGGTTTCAGTGTTGATTCTGGTTGCCTCTACTTAATTACAGGTGCGACTGAAGTGGATCTACAATTAAAAAAAAAAACTTCAACAAATGTTTGGTGGAAGTCTACGGCCAAAATTAAATGTTTTCAGTTCAACATATATTTTTGTGTAAAATCCTTAATGTACATGTACATGTATTCCCTTTGTTTGAATATATCACTACAAACTACACCGGTTACTAGGTTTTACTTTGGGAAAATAGCCAAAAAACTTCTATTTTTTAAATGTGTTCGATTAATACATAAATTTTTTAAATTTCTTTTAATCTTCCAAAACATAAATAAACATTATCAATTAAATTTTTTTGTAAGAAATTAAAATTATTTTATGGGGGAAAACTGTATATTATCTAATTGGGGTTCAAATCTAAATTAGGTATAATGACATTTAATTAAATATTTTTTTAAACAACCATATCATTCCTGAGGAACAGAATTATTTGGTTTGAATTTATAATTTCAAATTAGGTTCAGAGTGTTATCATCTCATATATATATCTTAAAGGAGAGTATAAATTTCGGTCTGGATTTATAAATCTCAAATTAGAGTGTAATGTAATTATTATTTTTTATCACGATAATCTTTTTTCCTAGGAAGCAGACTGAATAATATTTAGTTTAGGTCTATATATCCAAAATTAGGGTTTAAAGTGTTACCATGTGAAATATTTTCTAAGAAACTAAAAAAGGTTTGTAGGAATCTGCTTATATATTTTTGGTAGGATTTATAAATCTCAAATTAGGGTAAAAATATCATGTAATTAAAGTTTTTTTAAGAGTGACTATATATATCCTTTAGAGTATGGGGTAGCCCTATGAGAATACGTATCTTGATGAATATTAAGTAGGTAATATGAGACTATAAACTCTTGGTTTATAAGTTGCGTTTACTCAAAAACCAATGCATCTTGATCACTTTTTTTGATAAATTTTAACTTTTCGGTAATAACAGGGAGAATTCTATCATGTTAAGGTTGACAGCTGCTTCCAAAATATTGGTATATTTTAATGTTATTTTCTACACATCCCGCTACGATATCTTGAGTTAACATAAAAAGAGTAAGTAATTTTAAATGTATGTTATTTGGTGATATTTTGCAGAGAATCAAAAGGTCATATCAGTGCTCTTAACATTTCTAAGAAAATCACAACTGGTGAAACTGTATCTCTGAAAAGAATTTGTATGGACAGTGAGAGAGAAGTTATGTAATTTTCTGTTATAGTATAAATGTTAATGATGCTCGCTCTGTTTCAAGTATGACTTTTAACCCATTAATTTGACTTTTATCATGCATTTTTATAACAACTATTAAGGTGATAAAGATCCTGGAGAAGTTCTTTATAATGTTATGTAAAAGGAATGCACATTGTCGTTTTATGTAAAAGGAATTCATATGACATACTAATATTAGTTTAGCAATTTCTTCTAAATGTATTAAAAATCTTGTGCTCATGTAGATCTGTTTCTTAGTACATGGGCATGGAGAATGACCAAGGAAAGCAAGGTTAGTGAAAATGTGATTTCAACATGAATGCTCTAATAAAAACGAAGATTTTCGCCTGTTAAGGAGAAGTGTAAACAGCTTTAAAAAAGGGTAGTTTCTTTAGAGAAATGTTGATTTACACTTCTAAAAATATTTGACAAATAGTCCTTGCTATCGCCATTCTAGATCTTTTGGATGGATGCATTTAGGATTTTGGTTTTTGAGAGTGTTGTTTGCTTTGGTTTGGGTTTGTAGCTGTACACTTTTATCTCCGATCTGAAACTTGGTTTTCTTCTTTGATTTATATTTGGTGTGGGAGCTTGAGCTTTGGAGGAACACTGCCAGATTCGGTTCATGTTCTTTGATCTCTTATCTTCGATTTTTAGAAGGTTCAATAGGACATCTGTTGGTTCAGCTTTTTGAAGCTGTAAAAGCTTATTCCTTAGTCTTCTTTAAAAAAAATTTAACCTCTGTGAGTTTATTAGATATTTCTTTAGTTAATGTTACGATTCAGAATCATCTGGTTACTAATTTTGTAGTGCAGGCCGAGAGCAGATGGTGAAGCTTCTAAGAGAACATTTAGTAACAACTAAAGAGGCTAACAAAATCATTCCCGATGTGATTTCTGAAGGCATGAAGGTGAAGGTTATGAGAGGTAGACAAGAAGCAAGCAATCCATAGGCTAGATTTGTTTGAAAGTCTTTTTTCAAGTGAAGGCTCATATGTTTGATGGTTATTGGGAAAATTTGAAGAACATTAGAGCTTAATATAGAGCTAACATGGAGAGTATTAAGAGGTGTATATCGGGTCTCAAGTAATGTAAACTCTTGTGAAATCTATGAGACCTATTGACTCTAAATGTGATAGCTTGTGACTCAAGTCAATCTTTGTAGTTGTAGATTCTATGAATGTCCTATGTAGACAATGCCTCGGTTTTTGCCTCCAACCTCAATATTGTCACTAATTTAATGGTAGGCTGAACAATATTCAAATTGTATTTTCTATGGGAGATTTCGTACTATTATTACAAAATCTGTCTATGAAGTTCATGCTTTGTCACCAATTGTATAGTTTGTTGTCTTGGGTTATTGTAATAAGAACCTAACACCAATGTATAATGTATTTACTGATATCATAAAAGAAAATTTTATAGGAAAACACAATCTTATCATCTGACGATTCTCTGTTAGATATGGAACTGATCTTATAGACTTCGATTCTGTCTAATTAATTTTATATTTCAGAACCATTCTCTTACTTAAAATCCTGCCTTTATTCGACTGAGTATATAACTTTTGTTTTCATTTGATGGAAATTTCTCTGTCGCCTCTTCAATTGGTGTCTCGGCCATATTCCATAACTATAAAAGAAAAAATATTCCATGCCTATAGTATAGTGACAAGATGTTTACACAAAAACAAAAGTTGTATCATAATAAACTCTTCATAAGATGCTTATTAAGGGAAAAAGAGAGAGACTAAAATGGGAGATCATATATAAAACTACACTGGTAGATCACTTTAACTTTTCTTCCAAGCCTCATTGTCAAAGGCACTGAAACCAACCCAACAAAGAGCATGGGCCCCACCAAAGAGGGTATTCCAACACATAGAGCGAGCACGGGAGAAATAAGATAGAGTAGAAAGACCACTCGAGCAAGACCAAAGATATGACTCGCACATTCGACCATGAGGATACCCAAATCCAAGGGTGCTCCGGATCCCACACAGTGGCATTGATCTAAAAGTTAATAATCTGTTGGTATGTGAATGTGATATGCTTGCTCGGTTCTTTTATAAATCCTTTGTGTTAATGTTATTTCTTTTTGTTGTATACCAAAGCAAGTGTAAACCTAATTAAGACTTTGTAGACTGATTCACTAAGACACTAACTTACATTAATGTTGCAATATTTATGTATACAGGTGGACAAAAATGTGGGGAGCAAAGGGAAGACAGATTCAAATAGGAATCGGTGAAAAGTTTCCAATGAGAAGAGCAATTGTTGATAAAAATGAGAGGAGTGGTCGAAACATTATGATAACTATTTATTCAACTATTGCGTTAGTGGTTATATTTTCATTCGTGTGTGACTTTTGTGCTTGGCTAACATACATCTAAGTTTATATGTGCTTACTGTGCCAATAGTGGGCTCTCGAGTTAGGAATTTTTTTATTTCGCCTAAATTCGATTATCTTGGAAACTCTTAAAAATGTCTACGCTGATTTTTATTTTTTATTTTTTTGTGGTGGGATTTGAAGTGATGATTATGAATTAATGGAACTACACATATATACAAAAAATCACTTTGATACTTCAAAGTTCCAACAAACACAAATTTTATTTTGATTTCAAATTTAAGATGATAGAATGGAAGAAGAGTTCAAGACATAGGGGAAATCTGATTTCTTATGTTTCTTCACCGAGAAAACATAAAAAGGAACTAAGAGTACCAACAATATGGGTGATGTGATTTAATATGTAGACCTCTGGTCTAAGTACTGCGAGAAGTATGAGGATGATGGGATAAGATCTATCATAAGCACTAATCTTATGGGGGAACTAAGACAATTCTTGAAAGTTAAGTTCATTAAAACATCCTAAATATGTTTTCTCGGTGACAAAGGCCTTTCATGTCCAACCTCTCGATGTTTTGGCTAGATAAGTAAGTCTCCATATCATATTTTCTCGGTGACAAAAGTCTCTCATCTCCAATCGAGTTCCTTAGTTTTTATTGTCAATAAGATAATACTCTAAATGTTCGTTGGATTTGTCACAAGCTTAAACAAAATCACAACTACTTGGTTTAGAATGACATTTTTAAAAAAAGATTAATCTACTAATAAAGCTTGGAATTTAACTCGGTTTTTTTTTTTGTTCTTTTGCTAATGTTTCATTGTAGATATATCTTGCTAATTGTCTAATATGTTTCCTTTTTGGGTATAGGTTTGTCTTTTCCACTATCTTTGAAAATGTTTGAGACTGTCAGTTTTATGGAGAGGAAGATATATTCTTACAATATTTAGTTTTGGCTCCCTTTGAAGAACAAAATATATGTAATAAAAGAGGGGGAACCTACTTATTGATGTTTGTTGTATTTGTTGTTGATTTTTCTCATACTATTGTTTATGTACCAATTATATATCATGTAAAGTTATCGGGGAAACTAATTCTTGATGTTTGTTGTATTTTTGCTGTTGATTTTTCTCATGCTACTATATACTTACCGATTATATGTTCATATAAAATTATTGTTATTGTGTTTAATGAGGTAAACATTTTTTTATCCCATCATCATATTGTTTAAAGAAAAAATTGTATTATGCTCATGCTTCTTGTGCTGTTCCTTAAATTCCATAGCATTTTTAGGACTAAAATTGTAGTAATTTTGAGCAAACCCAGTGTTATAAATATCTCCTTATATAAAAGAAGTTAAGTTAGTTAAGGTATAAAACTACAATCACTAGGCAGGAAACCGGAGAATAACCCATGGGTTTCTTATTTTCATAGTAGGTTTAGACATCTAGCTCATGCTATCTTTCACATCCTTTTAGCGTGAACTCTCAACCTTTGAAGACGTGCAAGCACCTAATATGAAGAACGTCCGTCAAAATCTTTCCGGATGAATATGATTTCTTACAATGTGCTATCCGGATCTTTTTACATAATTGGTTGGGTTTTGGTTATTCAAAATGTTTTTGCTTTATTTACAACTGAGTTTTGTTTCTTTGGCTAATGAGATATTAAATTATTGATATTTTTTCGTTTTCAAAAAAAATATTCTCATTTTAACTATTAATATACTTTTAGAATTAAAAAGAACTGAAACAAAAATATGTAGAAATTAATATCACCCGCGCAGGCACTTACCCATGAGCAGCTATCCTTTAGTACCACACGTTAGCATTTTTGAAGCCAAATTTCTAGAGGAGGTAATTGTCTCCAATTCTTTTGGTGCAACCGAGGTGTTCTTGAATACTCCTTTCCCAGAGGTCAAAACATTCCGATAAAGTATGTTTCTGAGATTATATTATGTTCAATTTTCTGATGAACTGTTTCAAAATTAAAGCGGATATATATACTATTGTTCTAATTTTGATTGAAGATTACCACTTGATCTGTGAGCAGTGTGCTTGACACCATACCAACTCTTTGCCTACAATACACAAGGGAGGACCACATACAAATTGTAATGATCACATAGAATATTTGGCGAATACCATCCATTCATCAAGATTGCTTGTCCGTACCCATCAATCAGCTTGGCCGGACACAGCATAAGTGCATGTCACATCTTTTAGACTTCATTCATAGGTCCCAGCACTCAAAGGGCTCGGATTCTGAACCACTCCTAGCTGCTTTCTTTCAAACCCTTCCATCGGAAGTTGATTCTATAGGTGCAGTTCCTTAGAATCCATAGCATTTTTAGGATAAAATTGTAGTCATTTTGAGCAAACTTAATGTTATGAATCTCTCCATATATCGAAGAATTTAAGTTAATTAAGGTATAAAACTACAATCACTAGGCAGGAAACCGGAGAATATCCCATGGGTTTCTTAACTACACTAAATACATAGTAGTTTTAGACATATATCTCGTGCTATCTTTCACATACTTAGCGTGAACTTTCAGCTTCTGAAGACGTGCAAACACCTTCTATGAAGAATGTCCGTCGAAATCTTTCCGGATGAATATGATTTTTTTCACTGTGTGTTTCCGGGTATTTTTTACATTATTTGTTTTGGTTATTCATAATGGCTTTGCTTTATTTACAACTGAGTTTTGTTTCTTTGGCTAATGAGATATTAAATTATTGATATTTTTTATTTTTCAAAAAAATATTCTAATTTTACTATTAATATACTTTTAGAATTAAAAAGAATTGAAACAAAAATATGTAGAAACTAATATCACCCGCACAGGCGCTTACCAATGATTAGCTATCCGTTAGTATCACACGTTAGTATTTTCAAAACAAAATTTCCAGAGGAGGTAATTACCTCTAATTCTTTTTGGTGCAACCCAGGTATTCTTGAACACTCTTTCCTGGAGGTCAATGCATTCCGATTAAAGTATGTTTTTGAGATTATATTATGTTCCATTTTCTGATGAACTGTTTCAAAGTTAAAGTGGATATATATATACTTTTGTTCTAATTTTTATTGAAGATTACCCATGCTTCTTGTGATGTTCCCTAGAATCCATAGCATTTTTAGGACTAAAATTGTAGTCATTTTTTTAGCAAACTTAATGTTATAAATATCTCCCTATATCGAAGAAGTTAAGTTAATTAAGGTATAAAACTACAAGGGAAATTTTACGAAAATACCACTTTTGAAACACTCATTTTCAAAACTACCATTTTTGGTATATTTGCAAATCTACCATCATTTAGTAAAATTATTTTTCATAACAAAGTACAAATTTGCTATGGTTTAGGGCTTTCGGACTTAGGGTTTAGTAAAATTATAGAGTTTAGGATTGACTTAGTGTTTTTAGGGTTTAGGATTTAGGGTTAAACCCTTATAAAATTAGGGTTTACTTTTTAATAACTATTAGGGTTTAATTTTTGAAATTTAGGGTTTATATTAGGGGGTTAGGGTTTATTAGGGGTGGGAAAACTTTTTAGTTTTTGTTTTTTTTAAACCCTAAACTCTAGATCCTAAACCCTAAAACCTTATAAATAGTTAGTATTTAAATAGTGGTATTTTAAAAAATTTACCCCTTCCCATGGTATTTTTAAAAAGTGGTAGTTTAAAAATTCTCCCAAACTACAATCACTAGGCAGGAAACCGGAGAATAACCCATGGGTTTCTTATTTTCATAGTAGGTTTAGACATCTAGCTCGTGCTATCTTTCACATCCTTTTAGCGTGAACTCTCAGCTTCTAAAGACGTGCAAACACCTTCTATGAAGAATGTCTATCGAAATCTTTCCGGATGAATATGATTTCTTTCAATGTGCTATCGAGATCTTTTTACATTATTTGTTGGGTTTTGTTTATTCATAATGTTTTTGCTTTATTTACAACTGGGTTTTGTTTCTTTGGCTAATGAGATATTAAATTATTGATGTTTTTTTCTTTTTCAAAAAAATATTCTCATTTTAAGTATTAATATACTTTTAGAATTAAAAAGAATTAAAACAAAAATATGTTGAAATTAATATCACCCGCGCAAGTGCTTACCCATGAGCAGCGATCCGTTAGTATCACACGTTAGTATTTTTGAAACCAAATTTCCAGAGGAGGTAATTTTCTCTAATTATTTTGGTGCAACCGAGGTATTTTAAAATCCTCCTTTCCCGTAGGTCAAAGCATTCCGATCAAAGTGTTTTTTATAGATTATATTATGTTCGATTTGCTGATCAAAGTTAAAGGGGTATCACCCAAATATGGGCTGATGCTTGCACACAATGAAAGGGCTAATTCTGTTTACCAAATAAACTACTATGACGATTTTTTTTTTGTTAAAGACGCAAAACTGAATGTTGCTAATGTTAAGAATTTAAACAGGTATGTACTTTTTACATAAAATTATTCAATTATTATATGAAACGAATATTCTAACATTTGGCCCAAAACATGATAAGTTTGTAATTTCCGCGGTTGTTGATTCAATTGAGACATACCCGCGTTGGTATTACATATCTTGCAATGCTTGCAAGAAGAAATTTCAGCCGTGTGAAAATGTTTCTGAAATTGGGAGTCCTCCTCTGTTCCATTGTTTAACATGTGAGAAGAATGTGTCGGATGTCCTTGCAAGGTTATATATTATATCAGTTGTATTTCTCTCTGTCACGTCGTTTTTGGTAGTTAGTGTTATACATGATATGAGTTACTGTTATTACAGGTGGTTTTGTTTGGTTATGAATGTCTCTGATTCAAAGGGAATGGGGTTGACGTTTGTAGCAATGGATCAAGTTATGAAGCATTTTCTCGGATAGTCGGCTCATTACTAGCAAAATCACTACAAGAAAACAGCTCATTTGCGAAGGCCGAAAACGTCGCTAATTCGTCGCAAATAAGGATTTGCGTCGAAATTGCGACATCAATAAATCCGTCGCAAATAGCTCGTCGCAAAGCCTAAAACGTCGCATATACGTCGCAAATTTGCGACGAAAGCAATTCCGTCGCAAGTGCCTCGCTAAGTCCTTGCGACGAAGTTGCGAGAAAGAGGACGCGGAGCCGCACTTCCGTCGCAAGGTTTGCGACAGATGTGCGACGCCCGGGAGGGTTAGACGCACATCCGTCGCAAAGTTTTGCGATGTATTTGCGACGGATTAGCATGTGTTATATTTTTTTTATTTTTGTTTGGTATTTGCGTGGAATTTGCGACGAACTGTTAAAATAAAAATAAAAAAAAATTACGCAAATAAATTTTTTTTTTTTTAAAATATTATTTATAATTAAAAAAATAGAATTTTACAAAATATAGAAATGAAAAAAATAAAAACTAAATCATCGATCGC
>OVAP01006316.1:0-11916 GCA_900406295.1 Aurinia saxatilis
AGAAATTTGGGATTCTAGGATTTAGACATAGATAATCTTCGCAACGACAGTCGATTGATTTTACATTAGTGATTCATGTTCTAGGATAATTCTTAATCATCCTCTAATTAATATCTTATCTATGAATTTCTGATTTCCCAAAGAATTACCCAAGGCCTAGCTTTCGTCCCATTGATTTAAACTCATTCTCTACAGCTTTAATTAATAGTTATCGTTAGTCATATTTATTTAATCTGCTTAGTGAAATTTAATACTTAAATTTATAGGCAACTGAAAGTCCATGTGGATTCGATCCCTAAATACTACAGCTAATTAATTGTGCTCTTGCAGTTAGCTATTAGGGTAAATTTGAGCATATCAACTATATTATTGGACAAGTGACTTGTGCGTTAGTATATAACGGTTCACTCAATTAGTCTACATTTCCCCCCTTATTTATGTGTGTCATGCAATAAAGGATTAGGGATGAAAGCAATCGCATGTACTAGTAATAAATATTTAACAAAAAAATTTCCACCATTTTTTATCCATAAACACTAGGGGGTTTAAATTCGGTTTCGGTTTTCGGTTCGATTTTCTAATTTTTCGGTTTATGAGATTTAGCCAATAATAATATCATATCTATTTCAGTTTTGTTCGGTTTGGATACCTTCGGTTTTCAACTTCTTTGGGTTTTAACCAAACACCATAATTGCATTTTGTTTTATTTCAAATTATGTAGAAAAAAACGTTTGTCTCTACCATTAACTAACCTAAAAATACGTTTGTCTCTACCATTAGAAAAAATAATAAAATTAATGAGAGATTAAAATCTCAAAAAGAAATTAATAAAACGTTTTTAACGAAAAAGCTGTTGTTAGCTAAGATTTCTTATTTTTTATACTGATAGGTACTTCATCAGAATTTCTTTATTAGAATTTCTTTACTGTTAGAAAATAAATTAGAATATTTATCGAACCTAAGATTCGCGCAATTTAGATTCTTAGTAGAATTAATTTCACACATATATATATATATATATATATATATATATATATTATAGAACTAATAGATTTTCTCGGTTTATATCCATACCATATATATATCCACGGTTTTTATAAAATCTTATCCATACAGTAAACATCATATATTTCGGTTCGGTTCGGTTCGGTTACCTTTTATTTTATTTTTTGAATACCCCCTAATAAAAACTGCTTTGTTCATTCAATTCAGAATTTTGGATCTAAAGCAAACTTTGTCTCATACGCGAAAAACAAACAGAAAGGAAAATTTGGATTCCCAATGTCATGGGAACCTCGGATCCATGGCGATATTTGTGAAGATCGGAATTTGGTTGCACCTTGTGGATGTCTTCCTTTTAGTTGTTAAATCATTTTCAGTGAGATCTGATGAGGAAACCCGGGAGCGGTTTTACGGCAACGTGGTGAACTCACATCACCTGGAAACAATGAAGGTAGCATCACCAAAATGTTTGATCGGGTTCTCATGGAAGAATTTTCCGAAAACGATCAGCCTGAAGGTTTGGTTTCGTCTGTTACCTCTATGGTTGTATGAAAAGTTGATATTCTAAGGTTTGTTTCTTTGCTTAGGATCGGATGGAGCCAGATTTAATAGTACTGCTGATCAACAAGTACGTTTCAGTCACCTGATAGTTTCCAAATGTGTTTTTTTATGTGCATTCACATCTGTGTGTTTTCAGGCCGAAATATAGAATGTAGCCAAAGTTACGCATGAGAAGGGCAAACGAAATGATACACACACAAATAAGTATATTGCTCACTTCTACAGTTGCCCTTTATAACTTTTTTCTCTCATTTTTCGTTTTCGGTTTGCCCAACTTTACCAGACCATTCCAACTTCAAGATGTGTTTTCCCTAAAAAATGAGTATTCTGACGATGTGACTCTTTTTGACAAGAAGGTTTCGGATTTGGAATACTAACCAACATTTTCTATACCCATTTTTTCAGTTTCACCTGATTTTCATCTCATGCTACACTGCAAAATAATGTTTTTGTCATGTCAAATAAGAAATATAAGTATCCCATACTCCAAGTAAATTTGAGGTTGGTCTGTCTCTCTCAAATTTTCATGACATGCCTAGTTTTCAGAGTTGTGAGGTAAGCTTCTTAACATTTCTTTCATATTCATATCAGATTTGGTGGTCATTATTGTGTTTGCTGCCGTTGGTGGCATTGTCTTCTCGTGTTTTGGACAACCAGTATGCAACTTTACATAATTGGCATGATATATGATATATCTTATATTTTACCGGTTTTTATCATAATAAACATATACTTATAATTATTTTAGAGTCTATATTACTGTTTTTAGAGTCCAAAATAGTCATTTTAGGTGCATGGACGAGTTTTGGAGCTTTGGAAGGATCTAGAAGATTTATGGAACAAAAAGCTTGGAGAGGCGAAAAAGGAAATGAAGAGAAATGGAAAATTCAGACGGGAGTGTCGATCGACACCACCCCATCCCGACTATCCGTTTTCATCTTTGAAGGGATATAAGACCGTTCCATCTTGATAGAATTCGATTGGTTTAGGAATCTGTTCTTTGTATGGCCCGTAGAATTCGTGCTCATCAATTTGTAGAGATAACTGAGTGAACAGTTGCTTTCGAAAAGAGGATGATCTGGTTTTTCAAACTTGATCTCTGTTCTTCCGTCACTTCGCGAGTGAAAGCTGACGTCCGATGTCTGGATCGGTGATTGTGAAGCTTGGTGTAGCTTTTCATAGCTTGTTATCCAAGATTCTGGTAATCGACGAATTAACTCCTCTCTAGTAATTTGTCGTGGGATTTTGACGTTGCTCGGTGCTTGTGAAGCTGATGTGACTTCAAGACATAATACTTCTTCAGATGTAGGTATTGCAAGATCTAGTGCATGGTCTTGAACTCTGTAGACAATTTGATGGTGCAGCGTTGCTTGTATACTTTCTTCTTGCATAAGTGCTCCAATTAACTGTAATTTGACCTTGAGCGCCTTAAGTAGGTTCTTGCCATTGAGTGAAACATTAAAGTTTGGAAACAGTGTTATGAAAACCGTTCCTGCATTTAATGTTGTCTGAACCGTTCCGATGCAAGCTTGTTGATAAGACTTTAATCTTGAATCAAGCAAATTGATGTGGGCTACGACTGGTAAACCTTTACGAGCATTTAGGGTTAGACCAAGACTTACAACTCCAAAGTGTAGATGGGAATATCCCAACTGCTTCCATGTTCTTGCCATGTTCTCTGGAATGTTGAGAGATATGAATTGCTTTTCTTCAGTGGCAGGAATTTGGTAGGATGAGAATTTACTGCACTGGATATAATCCATGACCTTCCTGTTAGATGGTTTTATAAGCTCTCGATCACCTCTGATAGAAAAGGTGCTGGGTTTTTTAGCGAAGTGATAATATGGATTCACCAAAGGAAGGGTGGCTTCTGGTAGCTGATCTCCTGGAATATATTCGATTTCGTACAATGAATCGATCTTTGGAGAGGATGAAGATGAAGATGAAGATGAACGACTTTTGGTTTTAGGGAAAGCAGAAATTGCAAATTGAGAATCGAGAGTAGTAGGATTAGTAGTAGACATATTGAAAAGTTGTTTTCCAGAACATTCAAAACAAACAATCATAAACAATATTCAACTTTCCATAAATTTCAAGACCATTACTATGAAGTTCGGTTATGAATCATCGTGTTGACATAGTTTTATTGACAGACGAGGGTGATACATTCCAAGAATAGGGAGCAATAGCGGGCACCTCCGGCCTCTGGTTTGCTCAACCACCGTTAGGAAATCTATCCCCCCACGAATGTCGTATTGACAGAGTCGTGTTGATGAATCAAAAGCTAATCCATAGCTTTGGAGCAGAATCACGACTCCCGAATGATAGAAAGGAACCAAGGCTTATGAATGATGTTAAGAAAGTCTTGGAAAACTAGAGAGAATTTAGAAACACATTTTTTTAGAGAGAAAGTAGAGAGAGATTTTATTAGAATTTATGAGATGGGATTTTACAAGGGGGCACACACAGATTTATAGGGGAGGAATTAAATACGATGATGTAAGCGCTTACCTCAGCGATCACAAGGATGACATCATCGCTTGCATCACCTTATTATTATCTATGCGATTATAATCGCTTATTTTACTTAAACACACATACATGTTATTAGACACACATATTATTGCGTAGGGATCTTCTTGTACGTAGGGATAGTTCTCTTAGTGCTTCATTTCGAACTTGATGATATGGTAATCGCAACAGCCGGGTTGATCTCTTGGGCATTTATACTCTATCTCCGGTTCTTCAACGTCGTCTTTGATGTTGAATTTCTTGGCGATTTTGTCAATATTCATCGCGTCATCGAGGTCCTGTGCGTCCTGGAAATACTCCAACGGAAGATTTTGGGACGATATGGTCTTGTTCCCGCTGATAGTCCTAAGTTGATTGTTGTTACGGATATTCAGCCACTTTCCATAAATTTCAAGACCAAGATTTTTCACTAATTTTTTATGCTAATTTCTTAAACCTAAAATTCGTCTTGAATCTTATATATACGTTTCTACAACCATTGTTTAGGCTCATACAATATTCATATTCTTTAGAGTTTTGTAAGGGAGAAGAATTCTCTAAACCCTCTTTTTAATTTTTATAGAGTATTATTCAGTTTATTGTTCTAATGATTTGCATGATGAATTGCTTAGTTATGTCTGAGTAGTTTGTTAGTTAGGTTTAGGGTTCTTAAATCTTGATGATTTTCTGTTACCAATAGCTTAAATTATGTGCCATAGATTTAACTCTTCTCTTAGGTTGTTCTTAATGCTGCTTTTGGTTGGCCATCTAGAGTATATGATTCTAGGGAATTTATTATGCATGAGAGTGCTAATAAATTGATGGAACAAATTTATGAGAGCTAGCTTTCTTCTCTTAAAGAGATTTGGTGTAGAATTGCTAGTGAACAAATTGAATAGGTTTGATAATGCTAATTTGAATTCATAGGTTCTCAGCGAGAGTTGGCTGTTCTAGTGTTCAAATTAAGTTAGTATGTCTCAGTGAGAGTTGAGTTTGCTAGATAGATTGATTCCAGTTCAAGAGTTAAAGGTTTCATAGTTTTTGTACGTCGGATGTCGATCGACACCACATCAGTGTCAATTGACACTGTCCGTAGCATTGGTCATAATTGATTCTTAGTTTAAGTTCCCAAGCCTAGCGTTTGTTTAAATTGATAAAAACCCTTCTAAAAAATCACCTAGTGTCTGCTTACAGTAGAAAATATTAACCAATTTCTTTGTATTTATTTATAATTTATGAAATTAGTTTGCATATTTATTTCGGTCTTTGTGGATTCGATCTTTAAGTACTATAACTGATTAGTTATTGTGCACTTGCAGCTATAATTACATAGGGTAAAACTTTGTGTATCAATATACATCTGATACTGGTTTTGAGCTTACATGTGCTCACCTGCCATTCTAATGTTATGCTATGCTATCTTACGTGCTTTAGGTTATTGTTGGATATCTTCTTACGGGGCCAATTATTGGCTCAGAAGGACTGAAATTGAAATGGTTCATGTATGATAAAAATTGAAAAAAAAAAAGGAAACTTATTTTAGATTATCTCATACATATTATTATAGGAAGACATAAATAGACCACTTTGGTTTTGGGGGTTGTTGTCAAATGTATTTGTTTTTTTTTTTTTTTTTTTTAAAGTGAAGCATTTAGATCTTCGGTGACTCTACATGCATGTCAATCTCTTAATAGACCATGCTTTATTTTTGTCTGCGCCTTCTGTTCAACAAAATATGAAATACTCTTGGATACATTTTCTTTTCTTCCTGGCTGAGGAAATATATTAAGAGTAAGACGATTTCACATTTAAAATTTGTTCTTGTTCTTTTAAGTCTAAGCCTAAAGCAAAGCATGACATGGAGCCCCACATTCAAACAGTCATCTTATTAAATCATTTATTCGGAGTATTCATAACTTATGTGTTCCTTCTTCTGATGCTATTTGGAGGTTGAAATTGTTGCACAGTTTGGTGTTGTTTTCCTTCTTTTTGCTTTGGGTTTGGAATTCTCAATGACTAAGGTGGGTTTACGGTTAACCGTAACTTGAATACTGTATCATGTGGACTTTATAGTTTATCTCTGAGAAATAAGTTGTTCTTGTGTTAATGTTATAGCTGAAAGTTGTTGGTCCAGTTGCTGTCCGTGGAGGGTTTCTTCAAATTGTATTACTTATGTTTGTGTGGTGTAACTGACTTGGTATGGAAAATAACGCAATATGTTTTGGTGCGTATATTGGCAATTTGGAAATCTTTTATCTGTTGACATTTGCAGTTTTGGAGCAACGTTGTCAGAGGGTATTTTCTTGGTGGTATGTCCGTGACAAGGCTGAAAACCTTGGTCAAGATAAATTCCTTGATTACCTATCAATGTAGTATAGCTAAGGGTCGAATCCACAAATCCCAAAGTTTACACTATAGTCTAATAAATTATTTAACTTAGCTAAGATAATAAAAAATTGGGGTTTTGTATTCTAATTTTCCTATGATTAAATTCAATAAATAAAAAGGCGTTAGACTTAGGAAAAATCTTAGGAATTGTGAACAAATATTAGACATCTACTTGGTTTTAATTAAGAATAATCCTTGACTCAAACATAAACATAGAATTGATCCACTTTTGTGGCATCAATCACTTTTCTAAGCAATCTAGATATCTAAACTCTCGCATAAATCTAGAATTTTCTAGGAAGCACTAAGAATGGGTTTGATAAGTCTACAATTTGCCTTAACATCAGCTTTCGTTGTCTAAGGACAAATTGCTCATCGATTGTAGATCTAGCAACCTAAAACAGTTTTGGTGATTAGATTAAACTTATTATCATAAACTAGGTGATCAATCTAGTCTAAGCATTATGACTAACAATAGATGAAGGAATCAATATACTAACCTATTTGTGTCTAGCCATTTGAATCACAAAACCATAGAGATCCCTAAATCTAACTATAAAACTACTCAAACATAATTGAAAAACACAAAAGCATAATCATAAACATAAGAATAACTGAAATAAAACTTGTATTGAAATGAAATGAAATAGATAAGGGATAAGAAAATTTCTCCACAAATGTGATGAAAAATCTTGAATCCAAATCTTAAAATAATAAAGCAAAAGAATAACAAAATGAAGAACAAAAATGAAAAACAAAGAGAATGAAAAGCAAGAGCAAAAAGGGAAGAAAAATGTGGAATGAACAATGTAATGAAACTAAAGAGAAAGCTTAAGGTGGCTGAAAGGCAACCTCAGCACTGATTTATGGATCCAATTTTCGTCCATGATGAGAGAATTGAGGAGTGATTGGAGCAAATCACGTGATTTACAAATTTCCAAGTTTGACATTCAGATGGAAATACATATCTTCAATAAAACAGTCATATCTTCTTCCCCGCTAATCAGAATGACTTTAAACTACCGCAAAAATGAACCTAACTCAATTTTCTATGTCGTGTCAAAATTTGAGATTTAAATTCCTACGGGAAGGCCTTCATTTGACACGATATTTAAGGCACTTCAGACTGGTTCTGCATTGTCATTTCACTTGTTTACCTCCTTTTGCCTCAAATCTTCATTCCAAAGCTTCAATCCATACTCCAATACATTAAATACCTGTTAAGACTCTAAACAAACCAAAAGACTCGAAAAACAAAGGAAAATCATGTGTTAAAAGATGTAAAAAAGCGCAATATATCAGTCCGCCGCCTCTGTTTCTTCTTCCTTTTTTTCGGGCTTCGTGGCAAAGTGGTTACCTCTTCCTGTAGTTTCTGATTCTAGTTTTTTCTCTCTGCCATCTGGCACACCACAACGAATGGTACTTCTGGCCTTCAGAAAATCTTACTCGCTTCGGAGAACTCATAAGACAATTGTTCTATTTTGGTGGTCTTTTTGCAATCCTGGCTGCATCAATGTTACCAAAATCTATGATGGGATTCCAAGCTTCATATGTACCACAAGGTCCACGACCATCACACATTTTTTTCAGTGACACACAAAGCTGGATACAATTGGTTATTTCCGATAGTGTGCTACAAAATTTTCAAGTTGCCTATCGCTATCCATGGATATTCGCGGTGTAAAGACCCTCACAGGTGATTAGAGCAAGTCAAGAGAGCTGGATGGGCGGAAGCACGACGTTTAGAGAAGCACGAGGTAGCAAGGTCCTAATTCGAAATTGACATTTTCAGAGGAATATAATTTTTTCCGAAAGCTCATCATTTTTCAGAAACACGACGTTGTGTTAAGCACAACGGAATTAGTGGAAGCATGAGGTGTTGTGGATAAGCATTAGTAAGCACGATAAAACCAAGAAACACTAGTATTAAAGAACGACAAATTGAAGCACGACAAATCTAATAGCACAAGGTGTCGCGACCGTGTGAACAACTCATTGGAAGCAGTTGGGCAGTTTGTGGCCAATATAATCCCATCAAGCTAGTCTCATTATTCAACCTTAGAGAACCTTAGGTAACCTCTGGTAAAACCGTAGTAAAACTAATAGTCCGCTTTTCGGGAATCATCAAGTAAGACCATGATCTGGTCGAGAGAAACCGAGGTTAGTTATTAGTTAAGTTCTTAGAGTAAACCCTTTTGTGTTTCTTTAGTGTTAAGAAATGTGCGTTTCTTCGGTGTGAACAAAAGTACGTTTCTTCATTGTTAAGAAAGGTCAAAAGTTAAGTCGCATGTCCGTTTCAAAGGAAGAAAGCTTCCTTAGCTCGTGGAGTCGTGAGCAACCTAGGTCTGGTCTAGTAACTAAGTTCGAATCCAAGTCCAGTTAGTTTAGGTGAGTGCGGTGATGTTTGCGCATATCGCGATAGAGGATAAGCGAATGCGGTTGCTTGTTTAATTATTGTTATTGTTTGTGTGTTGTTATTGCTTGTGTGTGGTTGATTTTTGCATTTAGATAGTGATAAGTACGGCATGGTTACTCGTGAGGAATTCCCGTGATAAGGGTATTCGTTAAATACGATGATCATGTGGGAAATTGTTGTCGTTTAGGCAGCGGTTTGACACTTTTACAATGTTTGGCCGAGAGACCGGGTGGCTTCCAAGGGGCCGCGAACGTTTCAGTTGTCGGGGTTAACTGGTTGTTAGCTTTTGTCATTAAGGCTGGGTGACCTCCGAGGGCAATTGGGGAAGCGATCAATTTGGCTAATGCATAGGCCCTAGGATTAGACATATGTGTGTTGCATTACATTTCATGTTTATTGTTTTGCAGGCATTTTTGTGTGACATTGCGTGTTGCTTGTTATTTTGGGTTTGGGTTGGGAACTAACCTTACAGGTTTAGGGGAGTCATAACTCACTGAGAAACAAGTTACTCACCCCTCAAAAACCCCTATTTCCTTGCAGGTAACCAGTAGGGAAACCGGTATAAGGCATACATAACATTAGGATAATTGAATGTAGGTTTTTATGTCTTTTGCAAAACTATTTATTTTCGGTCGTAACTATGTTTTGGCACTAGGTCATGCACGGCAAACTCGTGTTTGAATGATTTCTGGTTTCTTATGAATAAAAGTATGCATTTGTGAAATGTTGTGGATGTTGAACTGATATTAGTCTTGTCCGGACTAACACAAATCGATATCGTGGAACAGGTTGCAAAGCCATAGGCCGTGATTCAGAGGTTAAGATAGCCTCAGACGGATTAATTATGGAGACTAGATTCATTCTAGTACCCTTATTGATCTGTTTAGGGCATCCTACATAGCGCTTCCGGTCACTTAGATGAACGGGGGTGTTACAGGCGGTTTGTCGCTAGGCATGTTCTTAAGATAAGCGTCAGACAAATTATAGGCAAGGTCAACTACATTTATATCCAACCTGTAATCAGCGCAGACATCCTGGAGAAATACCTCAAACTTTATTGGTTCTACAACCGCATGACATTTGCTTCACATGTCATCAAAATTTCGAAATGGCAACCCTGTTATGTTTTCCAGTCTCTAAAAAAAATATTGAATAACATCATATGCGAAAAGAGAAAACGTTCATTATGTCAAAATGTCACTAAGATTCAGTATGTCAAAATGTCATTGAGATGTGATAATTGTTAGACGTAAATAAAGGTCTTCTTCCTGAAAAATATGCGTCTTTTCTTACCATAATCAGAGGATGTAAGCAATCTCAGTCGAGATTACACAAAAAAAACTTTAAGTAGTGTGCGGCACGATTCGTTATGATCTTAAGAAAAAACATTAGGTTTAGAGTGAAAGCGCTATATGGGAGCATCCGATCAGTATATCACATATTTAAAAATGACGAACCTGAAAAATTATGAGGCATGCGGTAATTTTGAAACTCGTGTTATAAGCTAAGTCCCAAAATATGTTTTGCCTCTCTATCTGCGTGAAGAGATGGAAATAGAAATTGTCCCTTCTCTACGACTCCGAGCTGTTCCAAAAATGTTTCTCCATGGGTTTCTTAAGAGATATTAAAATATACATACTATCAAAATACTATTAAAATAATAAGTGGGCATCTTAAAAGTTGAGAAACTCCCACCAAAATTTCTTCAAATAATATTTTGGTAGTGTTCAATTTTTTTATATTTTTTAAGAACCCATAGAGATATTATAGAGGGATAAGCTCTAGCTCCCCGATGTTGGTGAAATCAAAAGAAGCAAATTTTATGCGATATTATAAGAAGTTGTTGACCATAAAAAAATTTTGATTTCAACATTTGAACGAAACTAAGATTTTATTTTAAAGCATATATTACGTGAAATTAATATAATTAAAGAGAAAAACAAACATGATAGTAGATGTAAATTGACTTTTCCGATACTACGTGAAAACTGAGATCAGACGGCTCAGGGTATACATGGAAACTGAGATAGAAGGATCATAAACTCACACAAGGAAAAAATAGTCGCAAGTCACCCAAGGGAAAAATAGTGTAGAAATTATTTTTCCTTGGTAAGTTTACGACCTTCTATCTCAGTTTAGCGACTATTGAAAAGAAGAAGAAGGAAGACTTTGCACGTTTAGATAGCACCGGAAAGTGAAGATAAAAGTGCATTCAATAGATCTCCCGGAAAATTGTTGTGGTTATAAATTTGGAAATTCAATAGGTAGTTTCCAAACCAACATAGCATTAGAATGGATGCATGAAGGTCAAGGGATGAGCAAACAAGCAGAGGATCAACCAAAGAGTGAAGAGAAGACAAGATTTGGAAGCCATGTTCCTGGCATCAGGTGCCACCCGATGTGGACACCCGATGCCGGATGCATTTTCGAGCTCCAAAAGACCATCTCCTGTGTCATTGGCATCGGGTGCCACCCGATGTGGCCACCCGATGCCAGACACACTCCCAAGCTTTAGCCAGATTTTGTTGACTTTTTCCGTTTCTGTTGACTTTCCCGGGTTTTGCCTATAAATACTCTTTTTTGTTGTTTATTTTGAGGATAAACTTTACCATAAACAAAAACTCTAAGCTCTCTTGTAATCCTCTTAGATATTCTCATTTAAGATTCAAAGATTTGATTTTTGGTTTGACAAACTATTAATCTCATCTTTAATCATGTCTTATCTTTCAATTTTTTATCTTTATTTGGTTTTGTGTGAGTAGATTCTCTATTGATCAATGAGTATGGTAGATTAGGGGTGATTAGTGATGGATCTTGAGTTGTGGGATTAGTATTAGNGGCCATTGGGAAATGAGTCAAGGTGTTTAGTGGTTAATTAGGATTGAGTTTTCTTGCTTGAATTTCATAGATTTGGCAGTTGGGAAATTAGTCAAATTTATGACTTTCAAACGGATTAACACCAAAGGGATTTGGGTTAAGCTATAGAGTAGTGGTCTTTTTCCTAGGATGGTACTTGTTGATTGTTAAACTAACCCCCA
>OVAP01006317.1:0-11915 GCA_900406295.1 Aurinia saxatilis
GAAACTAAGGTTCGGTTATAATACTCGGACGTAATTGAACTGAACCTTGTGGTTCAGGCTTGAGGTACTAACACAAGGACTAAAGAGTTATAAACCATTAGTTTTATATTAATTCAATAACCAAAACTTTTGTGACCGGTTTAAAACCAAGAATTTCTTGTTCAAATAAACGAACCCGGTTTATTTTTGGTTTTGAACATAAACCTTTTGTCGTCGATCAAAATCGAAAAACCCTAGTCTCCATAGACAAACAAAAAGGCATCTTCTTTCGTCTTCTTCCTTCAATTTTGCTTTCCAAATCAACACAGAATTGAATCTTCAATGGAGGGATTAAAGCTCTCAGATGCAGAATTGATGGTTTACATCCATCCTTCGAAGAGCAGAAACGTGTATCAAGCTATCTGTCGCGAGCTCAGTTCTCATCTCTTCCAGTTCGTTTCCTTTCTTCTCCCCTTTTACTACTTTCTTAAAGTTTTCATCTTTCTTCATAAAAATCTAAACTTTATGCTCTTTAAGCTAATGAACAATCAAATTTCGGTTTTGGGTTGTGAAATATTTACACAACTTTGTTGATTACTATTGGCACATTACTTTAGGTTAAGCAGAGACTACCAATCCTTCTGTTTCTTAGAGAAGTTGCTTCATTCTAGATGAAAGATAGGGTTTTTGTTCAATTTGAGCTAATGTAATATCAAATTTCGGTTTTGGGTTGTGTGGTGGTACTTCACAACTTTGTTGATTTCTATTGGCACATTACATTCGGTTAAGCAGAACTTTGACTGTTAGCTTAGCTAGAGCCTTTAAGAAGAAAAATGATTACTTGATGCAAAGTTTGTTGGCGAATACTTAATGCCACTCTGTATTTGTCTTTGTTTTTGAAGGTATAATGAAACATTTGATGGGGTTCTATTGGCTTATGATGCTACTGTGAAAAGCGAACAAGCGAAAATCCTTGCAGGACTTCATCCTTACTTTGGTGTGAGAGTCAGCACAAAGCTACTCTTATTTGACCCGAAACCAGATAATCTTGTTGGTAAGGTCTCGTTTAGACTTTTCCATTCTTCGCTGCAGTTTGGTTCAAATGTATCACTGCATTGTGTTTCTCGCTAGGGATCTATAATGTGTTTGAAGCATTGGTGTTTGGTTAATTGATGGTATTGCAGAAGGGAAAATTGTGTCTCTTGGTCCAGAGGCAATCCATGTGGTTGTTCTTGGTTTTTCTGCTGCGTTCATAACGGATGTCGATATCCGTGAGGAATTCAAGTACAAAGTGGTATGTATTGAGTTATGTTGTTTTGAATGTACTTGTTTCATTGATTTGATTTGCTTTAAACAGACTATAATCTCTGTTTTTATTCAGAGAGATGGTGAAGGTTGCTTTGTGAGCAGATCGCATAGACGACATGCACTTAAGGTTGGCACAATGTTAAGGCTTCAAGTCACAAGGTGACTCTTAACTTCTCTTTTTTCAATAGTTTTTGTTAAGAGTTTATGGCATTTGCCGCCTGCTTGCATGTTTAGAGTTGGTCATCCGTTACCGATTGTTGCGGTATCTTTTGGGCAAAGTTGTGATTTCGGTACTCTAGAGTAATTTGAATCAAAACGATTGTGCAGTTTTGACGAAGAGGCAATGCATATAGCTGGATCACTACTTCCGGAAAACACAGGATGCGTTAAGTGGCTTGAGAAGCACTCTGAAAAATCGTTGCATATGGATAGGTTAGTTAGTTTGTACACACAACCTTTGACTAGTCTCTAGTCCATCTTAAGTAAGAAAACACTCTTTTTTTCAGGGATCATAAACGGAGGAAAATCGCCTGAGGGAATATAAGAAGATATATGCAAGTTTTGAAGAAACATAGAAAAAAGATTAGAAGCTTGAAATGAGGAGAAGCAACGATTTTGCGTATTCGTTGTATCAAAATACTTTGATATTAATATTTTCTGTCATTAAACCAGCTAATAACCTATTGTCTCCTTACATTTTTTGCACTTTAATGTTTATTTTTTGTTTTGAATCAGTTCTATAAGTTAAGACAGTAGGTTATAAAGCCAACAAAAACTGACACATGCTTCATGCCTTTAACAAGTTAAAAGAATTGGATGTGCACAAATAAAATTGTATACCAAATATAACAATCTTTTGAAAACAAGGTGCAATACAGACCATCTGTATATAACTCATACATCAAGCAAATTAATAAATAAAAATGTTGAAAAGTGTAACAAAATCTAACTGTGAACTATAGTTTACGGTTGCTTACTCCCNTGTGCACAAATAAAATTGTATACC
This sequence comes from Aurinia saxatilis, assembly GCA_900406295.1. Lineage (NCBI taxonomy): Eukaryota > Viridiplantae > Streptophyta > Magnoliopsida > Brassicales > Brassicaceae > Aurinia > Aurinia saxatilis. The sequence goes on from OVAP01006317.1 coordinate 2,294, forward strand.
AAATATAACAATCTTTTAAAAACAAGGTGCAATACAGACCATCTGTATATAACTCATACATCAAGCAAATTAATAAATAAAAATGTAAAAGTGTAACAAAATCTAACTGTGAACTATAGTTTACGGTTGCTTACTCCCAAGAGCCACCCAATTCTAATGATACAACAAGATCGTTATGAAACGATATTCAACTACACCTGATGATTGACACGGTTAGGAAAGAGAGCGGGTCAGGAGTAATACCATTGTGCTTAATTTCGATGTCTAGGACGCAATGCGGAATACGAATTCCCGCCTTGCTCATGATGATGACCTCCTCTTCCTCCTCCTCGGTGGCCACGGTCTCCACCTTGCTGATGATGCTGACCACCATACCCTCGTGGGTTATTATTATACTCTGACCCACCTTGACCTTGCCAATGTTGTTGTTGATGTTGATTCTGATAATTACCAGAATGCCCTCCTCCTCTGTTGTCACGGTGACCTCCCCGTGACTGGCTCGGGTAAGGATCTGATGGGTATCTCCCAGTGGTTCCACGAGGTTGGTACCCACCTCGACTTTGGTAAGGAGGTGGCCGAGCATACCCTTGCCCGCCAGGTGAACCTATATAACCTACATAGCCAACATTCTGAGGCATATAGCCCATATAGCCAACATTCTGAGGCACACTAGGATGCTGATTATGTACATCAGGTGGTGCCTGATATCCATGTCGGTCTGGTCTCATCTGTATGCTGTTCTGGACAAGACGATGTGCTGCCTCTCCCAGGTGCCTGCCAGATACACTTCCAGGCGGATTTGGCCTGAAGAATGACAAGAAAATTACTAACAGTTTAGTTATTCAACTATACCAATTTTAGACACAAAATCTTTTTGTACTTGGTTCGATGATTCTATTACCTTCCATTATTTTGACTATTATAATTATGATTATTATAACTGGTATTATTATTATAATAACTATTATTATTATTATTATTATGCATAGGTCTCCTTCCGTTGTCCTCATGCCACAGAGCTGGTGGGGGTTTCAAATCTCCTATGTTCACAATCTGAACAAAAAGAGAAAAACAACCAATTTAAACAACATAGAAGGTATAGCAATAGAGGTCACGCAAAATGGATGTCATTCACAGAAACTACATCGTGCTATCATTTACCTTCTTAGGGAAGATGACACCAGGAGGAGGCCTGGTTATGTGTTCATGTGAATCTGGAAGTCTGTAAATGCAACATCTGAGGAACAATGAAAATAAATCAGTTTTGAGTGTTTCATCAATTTAAACATTAAACGTTCATGAAAACTAGCTCAGTGATCTCACATGACTTGGTTGGCCAAGATGTCCTCCATACCCTCCATTGGGGACCTAAATACAGGCGGGGGAGGCTCCCCTGAGCACGGAGTCAAGTAGCCATTCATACCATCACTGCAAGTAGTATTAAAAACGTCAGGAAACAGAACAAGAGACTTAAATTTTGTTTTCATTGGCCCTAGTGTGTGAAATCCAATAAGTCATAAAAGATAGGAAAAGAGTTCTGCTTTTTGTTTTACAAACCTGAGCTCAGGTCTGATCTTAACCTTAACATCTATTCTCTCCCTCTCACTCAACTGCCTACAGTGGTTGTCAAGCGAAAAGATGAGTTCAGCCAGGCGATGAGACGTTGCTATGAAAAGCATGTCACACATCATGCTGTTTCTACGCTTCTCTTCATCCTGCAAATCGAAGAAAAAACATTTTTAAAAGTCCATCTTTTTAAAGCACACATCCTGGTTAGAAGGAAATCATAAAAGATGAAAGAATGTGTGTTGCATCATACCGTCAATGTGAATTCCACTTCGGAAACAGCTTCTAGAAGGCGTCTTTCATCAATGAAAGGCAGCTTAGCAATACCCTGTGAGTTTAAAAGTGAAATACATTTAAATTAAAAATATTGTGATTGTGTTTCCAATACATGAGGAAGCAATCCGGAGAGACAAAGGTTACCTGCCAGGAATAACGCTTTCCATTCATGTCAACTTCAAAATCTGGAAAAAGGTGTACATATATAATTTGTTACAACAATAAACACGGAGTGAAAAGATATAATCTTTGTGAGGAAAAGAAGCAATACCAGTTGGGTAAAAGTCAATGATAGGAGAGTTGGGATCCGTCATCAGGGTCCTATAGCGCTCCGGAAGTGCATGCGCACTGACCAAAGGTAGTAATAATTACAAACCAACCATACAAAGGAAACAAGAATGTAGAAGAAAGAAAGGAATAGCATTGTTGCCCAAGGTTACCTTGCAGCTGGGAACACCCCAAGAAGTTGATTGAAGGGCTTGAACGGAGTTCCTAATTCAAACTTAATATCCAGCTCTCCGAGATCCTTCAGATCAGAAGCAAATGGTGCATAATGGTAAGGATAAAACCTGTAACACATCAAAGTAGATATATCAGGAGAGGTTGCCAAAACCTGTGTAACTATCGCTGAAGACTCTAGAGGCAAATATAGAGTCTAATCCAAATGGATACAACATAGTTAACTCTACCAGACCAGGACTATACAAAGCCATAGACAGAAAATTAACTTAAGGCGAAAAATATAACTATCCCTAGAATTACACCCATATTCCGTGGTAATGGAAAATTATAGAAAATAAAAGAAAACTCACCAAGGGCCTCTAAAAAACTAAGACATGAGCTAAAAGGGACACTACTAAAGAACGCAATCCAAACAAATCAATACGTGAAATTTTTCAGGGCAAAAGAAACATCGAAGTGTGGGAACTCACCATTGCCAGGAGCAAACACCTTCCATGTAGTAATGCATGACCCAACAAAGGCCTTCAGTGTACTTCAAAACCTGTACCAGAGAATGTTTCACAAATTAAAAGAATAGAATCATCAAAATTTCAAATATATATGTCGTTCTCAAACTTACAACATCCTTCCGGATTTTTTCCATTTCTTCAGGAGTCACTACTGAGAACTTCTCTTCATAATATCTTTCTCTCCATCCAGGTTCCCCTAGCTTCACCTATATATATATATATATATATATATAGAAATAACTTTTAGAATTGCAGGGAAATCCAAAGATTGGCAATCAAAGGACAACTGAAAAACAAACAAAATCCCACTATAAATTAAAATCTGCAAGTCACTGAAAAGAACCTTGTCCTCTTCATGAGTATCTGAGTTAAAAGCATCAGATTTCTCACGGATTAACTCCTTGAGCTTTGTCTTTAATTCTTCTTTGTTCTCATGTTCCTGAAATAAGCAGACAATTAAAATGATTGATCAGTTATACAAGGTCATCCATTCTCAATCCTGCAGTGACAAAGGAGTTAAATCACATAAAAAGTGTCTAGCCAGAGACAGGAATGCATACATCAGTTTCAAGACTGTTCTCGACTTCGACAATAGCAGCACCAACAGTGGATCCTGAAGATTCACGTCTAATTTTTTTGTGGAAAGCAGGCCTTCCATCATTAGACTGAAATGGTGACGGTACAGGGGCCGAAGCAAGGCGAGAACCAGTAAATCTTTCAACCGGAACAAGATCTGGTTGAACTGTCGGAGCTGCATCATCCATTCTTCTTGCCCGAGCTTTATCTCCCTTTATTCTTTCTGCTTGCCTCTGACATTTCAAATCAGAGCAATAAGAAGTATCAATAAATCGCTGTTGAAAGAAATGTTATGTCCACATATTGTTGAGATAATGAAGAACAGCGTGGAATCATGCAAAACTGTTTAAATAGATCAAGTTACAATTATAAGACAATGAAGTATCAATCATCTCTGCAAGCTCTATTACTCAAAAGTTAAATACATAACATAGGTTACAAGAGAGTGAAGCAAAATTAAATCATAAGGTTGAACATGGGAAAAGGGAACTGTTGTGCCAGTCACGTTAATCAGATTTTTCAATAGCAGATAAAGAGCTAATCAAGTAATGAGCCTCACTACAAGGCCAAAATGAAGTATGTTTCTTTAGAATGTGGATCTACCTGATGTAATTTGGCTCTTTTCTGAAATATCTGATCTTCGTATGATCCGACAGCCTGAATAAACTGTTCCACCCTCTTTAAATCTGGCTGGAGAGGATAAAAGCAAAGGATAAAGTCAAAACCATGTCACTTCACGTTAAATTGGAAACTGTGTGAAACTGCTAAGTAGTCCAATATCAACTAAGAATAAGTACCTTGCACCCATCGGTTAGATAGCCGTTAAGTGACCTAAATTCCTTCTTGTAAACAGCCATAAGCAAGTTTATCGCACCCTGGAGACAAGAAGAAAAATGTAAGAATTTCTAATGGGATGAAGGATAAGTTCTAGACATAAATTAGATAATGGAATGAGCATTAAATTATTTTTTCTAATACTAACGAATCTTTTCCTACTCGGGTATATTAAAGGTTATTTGAAGGATTATGAAATCCATATCTATACAGTACAAACCTCTCTAATCTCCAACGTAGGCATATGCGGTAAAAAATCGTTGCCAACAAAGAAACATATGAAGATAAAATCATCAACAATGCGCTCCAGATCAATCTCAAATGGTGGATTGGGAATTCTCATTTCAAACTCCAGGTATTCTCGAAGAATCCAGATATGGAGGAACTGGGAAAAAGAAACAAAGACGTGAGAACTGAAAATAATATCACACTAAATGACTGTACTTTAAGATTCCTGATAGTGTGTAATGAACTCAGTGTTAAAATTCAACCTGATATGGCTTTCTGACAAAACCATCGCCTTTCTCATCAAATTCTCCTGCCCTCTTCTTAGCTTTTCCTTGACAATCTGCAGCCATATGGCCCATTTGACCACACAAAAAGCATTTGTCCTGCTGTCCGGGAGTGAAGACCACCTACGCCATGGGATTAAATTTTAGGTTTTAGCTTACAAAGGAATAAAGTTAAACTTGGATCTTATTCATTTGGTCCAGTTGACTTCTCCTCTACTTTTCTACCCACTATTGTTAGAAATGCTTTTAAACCAGAATCAAATACAGAAAAGGAACAGGCAGAAGAGTGAATCAAATACCTCTCGAAGAATTGAAAAATGAATTTCATGGGTGGCCAGGCCAAGCATGATCAGGTCAGCATCCTGTCAACAAAACGGGTATATATGAGCATCACAAATTAATAACCGACAAGAAATTGCATGCAAACAAAATGATAAAAATATTAGACCTCAGAACAGTTTTTCTGTGTGAGTATAAATCAGTAAACGAAGAAACATACCAATCCATACAAGCAATGTCGGGTATTTGGGTCAAAACCAGGAATATTTCTTTGAAGACGAATGTACGACATGATTTTATGCTCTCCTTCACCTGGAACATTTGCATCTGAGAGGATAACCTTTGCAGTACAACAGGAGCAAAGTTAGCCACAAACTCAATCCAAAATGTGAATCTACATAACTATATGAACAGAGTAAACATGTTAAGAACTATTAAGAAAGCAATAACCGTAATCATCACAATACCTTAACATTTTTCCAACCAGCATCATGATTAAGCCTAAGATGCACATAATACTGCAGCGCTATCGACAGAACACCCATGAACTCTGTTCCAGGTGTAATAACATTAGAATCAAACACTTGAGAGTCCACTTTAGGAGGGAGCTTTCTACCCTCCCTCTCAAACTCCTCTCGCAGCTTTTCCTCTTCAGCAGCCTGTAAAATTCAACAAATTTCCACTAAATGGGAATACAATAGAGAGGCGGGAGACTACGAAACGACTCAAAAACATCAACAAACTTAGAAACAGGTCTAGCTAAAAGTAAGTAAAAACGAAAAAAAGTTTGTCTGGCTTGAGGAAACTACATAGTAGAAACCCCATGCCAGCACGGGGGGCCAAAGAAGAACATACTGCATCCGCTGCATCTTTAGCGGATCTAAACCGTCTAGACCGCTGTTGATTCATTTTAGCTCTTGGAGCAACACCATCTAAATTCCCAAATTCCAAAAAGGGACAAACTTTAAACCACACTCCGCTAAATTCACATTCTCTAATCAAAAACAAAAATCTCAAAACTTACCAATAGCCATATAGAGTAGCTTCCTCGGCCTCACCATGACGAAAAGCCTATCAATGTAATCAAACATACACTGAAACACCTCCTCAAAAGTAGTCGGAGATGGCTACAATTACCAAAAACACATAATCATCATCAAATCGAACAAAAAAGAGCTAAAAACAAAAACTTTTCATTACCCTTGTACACTAATCTCATAAACATATCAAATTCGAAAAAACCCTAATTGTCCCAATAATCAAAACACTAGGAGAGTGAAGAAGAAGAAGAAGAATAGCATACTCTATCTTCAGGATGGAAACAAGGATGAATAATCCCATTCATATCGAGATAGAGATTATCATATTCAAGATCGTTGGGATTAGGTTTACTAGTATCAACAGGAATCTTAATTCCTTCGATTTCAACAGGCTCTTCTTCGACAACATCGGAGACTATCAATGGATACTTCTCCGCTAACCACCGGTAAAACGCCGGGACTCCCATTGATGAATCTCTCCGGCGAGAACGAAAAGAGAGAAGAAGTAAAATCAATCAACGGTGCTTGACGACGACGGCGGGTAAGGTCATTTATTGTTTCTTTTCCTTTTTCCTCGAACAAGAGAAATGGGATATTCTTCGGATTAGTGGCAACCTAATTGGGCTTTAATACGTTTTGGGCCCAATGACGTAATTTGGACAACGAGGTCATATTCTCTTCTTTTTATTGTACTTGTTAATATTTGTCTCCTTAAAACTTTTATCTATGAAAGTCAGACAGTATTAAGATAAGCATGAGCCACCATTAATGATAAACTTTGTAAAAAAAAGGTGGCCTATACAGGGATCGAACCTGTGACCTTCGCGTTATTAGCACGACGCTCTAACCAGCTGAGCTAATAGGCCATTGATGCATGAATGTGTTGGTCAAAATATAGAATCCAGAAGAGATGATTTTATCTGTTCCTTGTAGAAAAACTTTTTAATCCATGTAGTTTGTATATTGTTCTTGTGTTTCTTTTCGTTTGCTTTTACAATATGACAGAAGTCATTAACAATGAGAAATTACAAGTAGGGTAGTCTTGTTGTTGGTTTATAGCTAATGTGTTATTTGGGAGAAAAAGTAAATTTTTGATCCTACATTTCGTATTATTATGATTAGTATTCGAGTAGATCGAAAAATCATTAGCATAATTATTGGAATGGGACCATACAATATACTCCAGTTCCCGATTTAAATAGATGTACGGGTCTAGACCCATAAAAGTTCAGTATAACAAGTCTAGATGAAAAATTAGGCAAATAGGCTGGGATATTGGATTTGCAATTCTCCAATGCAATCATGTGGCTTTCATGGTAGCCAAGAGCGTGGTTAATGATCTCTGCCTCCAATCATATATAGTCGCTAGTGAATCATCTTGGTTGCAGGGCCTAATTCGGTCCACTCCATTGCCAATGAAAGTAAGAGGCGAGTGTCCCTTTGTGGTTTTCCTTCTAACCTTAATCTTGAGATTTAAGCGTTGTTTTTTATATTTTTCACTGGTTTTTACCAATTAGTAACGTCATCTTTATGATGATGAGTTCTCTTGTATTCTGTTCCTTGGTTTAATATATTACCATTCTGCGGAAAAAAAAAGAAAGAGAAATGGGATATTTTGATTAGTGGCAAGCTAATTGGGCTTTAATAAGTTTTGGGCCCAATGACGTATTTTTGCTAATTGGGGAGGATTTGGACAACGAGGTCATATTCTCTTTTCTTTATTGTACTTGTTAATATTTGTCTCCTTAAAGCTTTTATCTAATACGGTATTAAGAGAAGCATGAGCCACTACAATGATAAACTTTGTTAAAAAAAGTGGCCTATACAGGGATCGAACCTGTGACCTTCGCGTTATTAGCACGACGCTCTAACCAGCTGAGCTAATAGGCCATTGATGCATGAAAGTGTTGGTCAAAATATAGAATCCAGAAGATATGATTTAACTGTTCCTTGTAGAAAAACTTTTTAATCCATGTAGTTTGTATATTTTTCTTGTTTTCTTTTTCTTTGCTTTTACAATATGACAGAAGTCATTAACAATGAGAATTTACAAGTAGGATAGTCTTTTTGTTGGTTTATAGCTAATGTGTTACTTGGGAGAAAAAAATAATTTTTTGATCCCACAATTCTTATTATTATGATTAGTATTCAAGTAGATCGAAAAACCATTTGTATAATTATTGGAATGGGACTATACAATATATTCCAGTTCCCGATTTAAATAGATGTACGGGTCTAGACCCATAACCTTTCAGTTATGAACTTTAATTAGCAATATTGTTTATCTAAATATGAATGGCTATCCAAGTGAAAAAGATAAAATGATGATGAAGTTGCATAATTAAGGATGAGACCAGGACTTGTAGCCTAGTGGTTTGTGCTAGAGCTGTCACTGTGTCGCCGTCTGGGTTCGAGCCCAGCTTGATGCATATTATGTTGTTGACAAAAAAAAAAGAGATTTTTCAAGGTGGGTTATTTATAGATAAGCAATGACCTATAAATAGGCAATCATCACTACTCGATCCCCATGATTGATTTAAGTCCTCAAATCATTTCTAAGCTCAACATTATTAGTCTTCAACTAATCTTTTTGTACATCGACACCATCTTTAATAGCATCCACCTATATACTCGCACATTCCATTCCGTCGATAACATGACTTTTTCTTTTTGTCAACAGATTATATTGAAGAATCTCAGAAGATTACAGAGTTTCCAAACAATACAATGAAGATTTAGCTAAAGCAACAACTGAAGAGTTAAGATTTCTAAGTGTAAACACAAAGATGATCTCGACAAAACATTTTTGGAGGTCACAAAGGTCTTCTAGTACTCCAAAAACTTCGACAAGATCCTCTGTTCCTGAAAGAAGTTGAGTCATGGTCTCCGACAACATGACTAAGATTAGTTATTTCTTGGTTAAACTCTCGCACCTGACGCATGTGAAGGCGCACATTTTTTTTATAGAATGTATTAATTTATCAAATTTAGTTTATAGAGGTTTTATTATAGCATTTTGATGTTTTAATTAATTAAATCAATTTTTTATAAGCAAAAACTTTACAATCCAAGGTGTAGTGATTAATGCAGCAATTGCTGATTTACATTCAAAACATATCCTAACTCTATCAACATGTAGACCAAATAAACTCCAAATCTAATGTAATCTATTAAGATATTTGTCTGACAATAAGTTTAAGATTCAAATTCAGTTTTAAGGTGTTGGTTTATTATGTCTTGATATTAAGACCATGAGATTAAGACCATGTGGGCTAAACACAAGTGACAGGGCTTTTGTCTAGGCGAAGCCCATGTTGTGATGAAGATAAGGAACGTCACTTTCTACAGGTACAGAGTTGGTGAGTCGTTCTTATTGACAGAGAAAATTTAAAGGGATAAGGGTTTATCAATTAGCGAAGACGTTGAAGAAATCAGAGAGAGAGGAGAGGAAGGAAAAAGCAAGAGTGTGGCAAGAGGTGAAAGGGAAGAAAGTAGCCTTGAAGACATTTTCTATGAGATTGATATAACTCATATTTTACCGGTTTTTACTATAATAAACGTATAATTA
>OVAP01006318.1:887-11914 GCA_900406295.1 Aurinia saxatilis
GAATAAAGTGTTAAATTTTATTCAAAAGAGACCAGTATGGTTTACACAAAGTGTAGTATTACAGATTTTGAAAACTCAACCCTCTAAATGACTACCCAATGAAAGTCTAAAGAAGCTTCATAGGCTACTTCTACAAACAAACCAATGTTGCAGTGCATCCTCCATCTTCTTATCATGACTTCTAATGGATGCAATTCTGTTTCTGATAATCTTATCAATCATACTTATCAAACTTGTTGCTGGAACCCCTTCCTCCTCATGTCTCCGTCTGTTTCGCTCACCCCAAATGGTATAAACTGTTGTCTGAAACAAGTATCTCTTCAAGAAAGTGTCTATAGCCGAGCTATTTGTAGCTGAGACCAATCTGACCAATATATCCCAATCAACTGAAAATCTGTCTTTCAACAGTCCTTGTGCCAGAGCCTTCCATACATGAAATGTGTAGGGGCAGCTAAAGAATAGGTGATGTAATGTTTCCACCTCCTCCTCGTAGAACACACAATGGACAATGACCTCAGCCTTCCATTTACACATTCTATCCCCTGTGTTCAATCTATTCTGCATTGCAAGCCAAACCATGAATGAATGTTTTGGTGTAGCATGCTTAAACCAAACACAACTGCTCCAATCTACCTTCGGCTTATGGGGTCTCAGCTGCTCCCATGTTTTATACATCGTAAATCTCCTATGAAATTCACCTTTATGGTCTCTCCAAAGATGTATATCTTCCCCTGCAGTCCCTCTATTCAACAAAAAAAACCGCCAACTCTTGTTCAACAGCGTTATATTGATCCACTCTACGATGCCTAATACGACGGACTGATGGAATCTCCCCCAAGCGAGTATTTTTTAGAATTCCAAACATTATAGTCCCATTAGGACCAATGGTGTGCCAAAGCCTTCCATTAGTACTCCAATGATCATACCAAAAATGTGTAGACCTGCCATTTTTAATCAGAACCTTGTGAAATGCCTGTGCACAAGCTCTATATTTGATAAGTTTTTTCCACATCCAGGAACCTTTAATCTTTGAAACTTCCTCTGACCAAAAGGATTTACCTTGTAAGAGTTCCAAATGAATCCATTGGACCCATAGTGAACTCCTAGCAGACAGAATACGCCATATAAGCTTCAAACAGAGAGCCTTGTTCACTTCCCTCAAATTCCTTATCCCAAGACCCCCTTCATCCTTGTTTGTACAGACAATGTTCCAGGCTATCTTTGCTTTTGTAGTCTTCAACTCCGGGCCAGACCATAGGAATGCAGACATAAGACTTTCAATTTCCTTGATACAACTGCTAGGCAAACGAAAGGCAGTAATCCAGAAATTCACAGTACTCACTAGGACTGAAGTGATCAACTGGAGTCTACCCGCAAAAGACAAAAACCTTCTTGTCCAAGAATTCACTTGTGATCTCAGCTTCTCTATTAGTGGAAAATAGTCATGAGCCCTCATCTGCTTTGTTAGCAGAGGAAGTCCCAGATAACGTACAGGGAGTGTACCTAAGGTAAAGTGTAAACCTGTGACCAGATCTTCCTTATCCTTGCCTTTATATCCTGCTAAATAGATAGTGGACTTCTCCAGGCTGATCCTTAAACCTGAGTCACCCGCAAACTCCTGAAACACCCTGATTATTGCTTCAATGGACTTTCGCTTTCCATCCAGGAATACCAATATGTCGTCTGCAAAACAGAGATGGGTCAAACCCAGCTGCTTACAACCAGCGTGATAACCAATATGCTGCTCACATGCTGCTTTATCCAGTTTCTGAGACAAAACATTCATGCATATAACAAATAGGTAGGGAGATAGAGAGCAGCCCTGTCTTAAGCCACGGCTACTCTGAAAATACCCTGCTAGTTCCCCGTTTACTTGTACTGAAAAAGAAGCAGTGGAGATACATTTACTTATCCAACCAATGAATCTCACAGGCAGACCCATAACCTTCAACACTGATAACAAGAACCCCCATTGCACTGAATCAAAAGCTTTAGAAATATCAATTTTTATGGCCCCTTTCTTTGCACCATCTTCCTTATGATAATTTTTTACAAGCTCAGAAGCGAGTAAGACATTTTCAACAAGCAAACGATTCTGAATAAACGCAGATTGAGTTGGTGAGATGAAACCTTGAAGGATGACCTTTAAGCGATTGGCCAGCAGCTTGGAAATGACCTTGTAGATCACATTACAACAGGAAATTGGCCTATAGTCCTTCATATCTAAAGCCTGAGCTTTCTTTGGAACAAGTGTAACAATTGTTGAGTTTATCCCTTTGGGCAAAAAATCAGTAAGGAAGAAAGATCTGACAGCAGCCACAAAATCTTCTCCAATGACACTCCAAGATGATTTGTAAAACTCAGTGGTGTAACCGTCTGGCCCAGGAGCTTTGTTACCTGGCATACCAAATAACACTTTCTTTATCTCTTCCCCTGTGACTTCTCGCATGAGTTTCTCTGCATCCATTGTAGAGCATCTATATGTAAGTAGAGCACTTAATTCCTCCTCCCTGATTCCCACATAATCTTCTGGAACATGATTCAGAAAGTTTTGGAAGAAACTCATGCTATAGCTTTAATCTCCTCCTGGTTATTCACCATTCGCCCTTCCTCTGTTCGAACCTCCCTGATGGCATTATGTGACCTTCTAGCTTTGACCGCCTGGTGAAAGAAACTATTGTTTTTATCGCCCACTTCCAACCAGTGGATTTTTGACCGTTGCTTCAAATATTTTCTTCAATAACAATCAGATTGGACCATTTGGTATAAACCAAGGATTCCTCCTTCAGATTTGCCTGAGTCGGAGACTCCATAGTTCTCTGCTGACAGTGACAAAGCTCTTCAAAAGCTGCTTTAGTTTTCCGGGAAATGTCACCAATCTCTCTTCCCAAACCCTTTAGCTCTTGCTTCAGCCCTTTCAACTTTTTAGAAAACCTAAACATTGCTGTGGTAGATGGAAATAGCTTAGCAGTTTCTCCCCAAAATGCCTTCACTATCTCCAAAAAACGTGGATGTTCTGCCATAACATTTAGGAATTTAAATGTCTTCTTTTTCCTTAGCATAGGAGCATCAAGCTGTATACGACACCTCAAATGATCTGAAATACCCTTAGCTTCAAATATACAATAGCCATTAGGGTATAATTGCAGCCACTCCTCATTCACCATTACTCTGTCCAGTTTCTTACAGATTAAATCATTTTCTCTCTTGTTGCACCATGTAAATGTTGGACCATGACCCCCCAAATCCATTAGCTTACATTCTTGGACAACAACTTGAAAATCTCTCATACCCGTTGGAGAAGTAGCTAGAGTTTCAAAACCTGAATGTTCCTGTCCCTCCAGCACTTCATTAAAATCTCCCATAATCATCCATGGCTTATCTTGAAACACCCCAGAATGCTTATGATTGCACAACTCCGTCCAAAGCTCCTTTCTCTCCATTACCCCATTAGCTGCATAGATGAAAGAGCAAAAGAATTCGTTGTCCAGTCCCACCCCACTTACTGAAACTGTGACTATTTGTTCACTCTTATACACTGGAGTAAGTCGTATATCATCACTCCATAAGATCCAAATCCTCCTTAAAGCGTTATATTCATAGTTTGCCAGAAAATTCCAACCCCAAACACCTCCCTTATGATTTTCCCTGCCTTTTCATGTTGAACTCTAGTCTCTATTATGCAACCAAACTTCATATGTCTACCTTCCAGCCATTGTCTAACCTCCATCTGTTTGTAGTACTTATTAAACCCCCTCACATTCCAAAAAAAACTCATAGAATTAGAGAGTTTTTGTGGTACCTTTACCCGCACCTTTCAATGCTAAAGTAAAAGAGCCCTCGAGATACTTATTTACTCCTTTCGTGGATCTTGTGGATGGTTTCCTCAATGAAACATCTTTGGACTTGCCTTTTAGCTTATTCATTCGCCCTGAGCCTGGAAGAAATTAATCTTCTAGAACTGGTAAATCAACCTCAGCCTCCTCTACTTCCAGTTCATGTGGGACACCAGTGCACTCCACATCCATTTCACCCAATAAAGCAAAGCTAATAGGTGTATTAATCTTTAAACTACTCCTTCTTGGGACAGTTTTCCTTGCCGTTTTTGCTGGAGAGACCTCATTTCATCCCTCATCAGCTTCATGTTGTATATTAGCTCCTAACTCCTCCATTCCCGCACCCAACTGAACCCAAGACTGGAGTGCTTCAACTGATTGCACATCAGAGCTGGACGATGTGGGTATCGCTTCTGGCAATGCATCTGACAAAGGCTTTTCCAAGAAAGCATCAGAGTGTACCACTGACTCACCAGCAGCCTGAGTATCCAAAACTTCCACCTGTGCATCAGTACCAGTGGGGAGCATACCTGAAACCCCTACAGTCTCCATCACCAAACTTGAACCATTGAGGCTTCTCGCATCAACTTTGTTTTGCCCCCCCATATTTACTTCATGTACTCTTTGTGGCTTATTCTGGTGTTTTCCTGCCTCTTTCAGGGCCTTATTTGCTTTATTGTGATAGCAATCCTTCTCTACATGTCCCCATTTCCTGCAACAGTTACATTTTGACGGTAGCCATGGGTACTCATACTTGACCAGTGACTCTTGACCTGTCTTAGAAGTGAAGAGGCAGCTTTCAGGTAGATTCCCTGTGAGGTCCACTTCAACGAATACGCGAGCCTCTTCAAAACTTTTACAGGTAACAATATCTTGATGCAAACGTTTTGGTTTCCCCACTGGTGAGGTAAGAAAACTGAGTCCTTTCCAAGAATACATCCTCCGAGGCACATTCTTTACCACCACCCATATTGGCATCTTTCTAACTTCAGGTTGCTTAACCTCTTCCAATGGACACCATCGAGAGACCTCTAGTGGAACTCCAGAGATATTCCATAACCCCCGCTTCAATATTCGGTTTCTCACACCCTCATTTTTAATCTTGAACTTCGCCGTATGATCATCAATGCCATAGACCTCTACTCTCACTGTTTTATCATTTAGAGGCCAGATTCTGTTTACCAACGTGTAAATCCTACCCACAGGTGGCGCCTTGGATAGAAATTTCCCAATCAAGAGTTCATCCCACAGAGGCTTATCCTCAAATATATCATCAGGAACTAGTATAGATATCTTACCATCTGTCTCTACTTTCGCATACTCGTACTGCTTCAGTATATCCTTTGCCACCACCGATGAATAAGATTTGCCAGCGAGTGGTACCAAACCCCTAGTAACCTGCAATCCCTCATCCTGTTTATTGTGTTCCCCCTTCTGATTTGCTCCATTACTCACCACCGAAGACCACGAGGTCGGTTTCGTTTGTTGTAAATCAACCCTAGTCTCATCCACAATCGAGTCTACCCGATTGTTCCCCAGATCCGGAGCCCGAACCGAAAGGACCTTCGGCACTGCCATTAGCCCTATCGATTCAAGATCCAGTTCTCCCTCAGATCTACCAGACTGACCCTTTCCAACAATCGAAACCTTCCGTAAATCCACATCGAGACTTTCCTTGGACTCCGATGAACCTTTTGCCTCCGGTGTTTCCACCGGCGACATCCTCACCGACGAGAAAAGCATCACCAAATCTTGAGTCCTGAATCCTGAGTCTTGACAATCATCAAGCATCACCAAATCTTTGCAATGCAACAGTCTTGTGAACTGTGTCTACACTAGGATTCCATAGTTGACAAAAGAAACCGTGCTTCACAAGAAAGAAAACTAAACTACAATAAGAATAAGAGAACCAGAATGGTAAAACCTAATTGGGCTTCGAGCTTCTATATCTTTGTTGGGCTAGTCTACACATGATTAATTACAATCAATATTTAAAACAGTATTTAACCTAAAAAAAGCCACCGGTCTACTATAAGCATGTTCGAACCGGAAAGTGTATTAACCTAATAAAATTCTTATTATACTGATGTCGTTGGGCGGCCCATTAATCATCTAGGGTTTTTTTTTGTGGGAATTATATAGTTGCACCACCGTGTAGATGCAGGCGATTCTAAAACCATGTCCTCGGGTCCTCGTGCTGATAACGCCGTTGAGATAATCTCCCGTGTGGTGTTGGAGGAGTGTCAATCATCACTGATTCAGCCTAGTGTCCTTTCAGATGCACTTCACAAGGCTGCTCGTGACATCCTGACCGCATCCAAGGCAACCCACAAACCCAAAGTCTCCCTCGCCTGTGATGAAGGTCCCCGGAAGAAGATTCGGTGGAATCTCCACTTTAGACTATACATGAGAGCCTATTTTAGAATGTTTCCCCCAGTTAAATCCTCTACTACCGAGTCCGCTTGATAGAATGTACCAAGAAGATGGTATCATAATTATTAGGATTCGAAATTTGTGTTTCCTCTCGTATTTTTAGTTGTTAAAATAAGGCACATCCACTTTTGTTTTGCCTCAATTAATAATCTTGTCTTTGGTTTGGACCATTATACATAGATTTTCCTCTCTTAATGTATCAATCAGATTTGTTTGTTGATATACAAAAAATTTGATTGTCACCAGACAAGAATTTCAATCTTCTCCTTGATAGTTTTTTCATAACACGGCCACGAAAATGAGAAGATCAAGATAGTCAAACTTATGGAGATCAACTTCTAGTACATGTTGAGAAAAAAAATGAAAAAATCCTGATTGATAATTATGAGCCCGTTGGCAATATTTGAAGAATATTTTAGAACCATTAATCAAATTAATTTCTTGTCACTACAAAGGAAAAAGCCACCCGTCTAGCATATATTAGATGTTAGAATCATGTGCATTAGTACTAATACCAAACAAATTTAGCTCAAGAAAATTGAAATTTGAGAAAAGATTGTTATGTTTTCTTTAATCCTTTTCCACTTTGTAATTTGAGTATTTGAAATGGACTTTTATGCTTTCTTTGAACTAATTTCACCACCGTTTTTGTTTTTTCTTTCATTACAAAATACATTAATTAGGGAAATACAAAAGTGGTGAAATTCATAATGAAGGAAAATACAAAAACGGTTATAATTAAGAAAGAAAACAAATGTTCCTTAATGAAAAAATACAAAAGTGATTAAAATCACAATTACAAAACAGTTACAACAAATACTACATTCTTAATAAGTATAGTATAGTGCCAAAATACAAAAATGGTCAAAATTCTTCACATTTATTAAGTTGACTCCTAGAATTCCTAGCTAAACCCTCTTTTCTCCTATAAATTGGACTACACAACCCAATCACTTCATTTTATCAAACCAAAAAAACTTACAAATAAAATCATATTAGTGAACTTCCATATATTTTCTTGCAAATCTCCAATACTCATCATGTCGATCAAAACTGTGTTTTTTCTCCTAGCGACTATATACATCGCGGGCTTCAGTGAATGCTCGCACCCGATAAGATTTAAACAAGTAAACTTTGAAGGTAGATATTAGAACATGCTAGAGGTATCTCTTGATAATAATTTTATTATATGGACCATTAGAATTTTATTATACGTCTAGCATGTTCGAAACGGAAAGTGTATTAACCTAATAACTAAATAAAATATCGTTGGGCGGGCCCATTAATCATCTAGGGTTTTTTGTGGGAATTATATAGTGGCACCACGCCACCACCGTACGTGTAGGCGATTCCATAGTAAAGGGAAACCATGTCGTCGTGTCCTAACGCCGTTGAGATAATCGCCCGTGTGGTTGTGGAGGAGTGTCAATCATCTCTTATGCGTGGGGGGTATACTTTTTGGCAGAGAACTGCTCTCGAAGGGTCTAAAAAGGATGATTGGAAATGGGAAACAAACTCGGGTATGGATTGATAAATGGGTACAAGATGGTGAGGATCGTCGAGCTTTCAGCTTACACTCAAGGATGAATATTAGTCTGAAGGTATCTGATCTTATTGACCGTGCCTCTGGGAATTGGAAACTTGACAAGCTCATAGAGTTGTTCCCTCCGGCAGAGATAATGAGAATTCAGGCTCAGAGGCCTTGTATAAGCAGAGATGACTTCTTTGTCTGGTCAGGTACGAAACATGGTGTGTGTTCAGTCCCATCTGGTTATGATCTCATTCACCGAGAATCGCATTCAGCTCTCTATACAACGGCTCTCACACAACCATCCACTACATCTCTCCTGGATCCTTGCTGGAAGGTTAAAACGGCTCCAAAGCTGCAGCTTTTCCTTTGGAAAATCCTTTATGGGACCCTGGAGGTCTCTGCAAGATTAAAAAACACGTGGTATTCACACATACTTTGGTTGTTGGCTACATCCTGATGAAATCGAATCTGTGAATCACATATTCTTTGAATGTCCCATGGCCCTTCAGGTGTGGGCTCTGGCGCAGGTCCCAACCCCACCTAATGGTTTCTGTTCCTCTATCCTCGAGAACATGAACTATGTCCTCAGTTTGGGCAAACGAGGGGACATACCTGCTGAAATCTCATTTACAGTTCCTTGGATCTTGTGGTTCATCTGGAAAAACCGTAACAACACTCGGTCACAATTTTAAATCAGATAAGCTTGTATCGAAAGCTTTCGAAGAGGCGTCTCCCTGGTCTCTAGCTCAAGCTTCTCCAGAATTACAACGAGAGCAAGTAGTGGTGGATGAGTCCACTTGGCAGCCACCGGAAGAGAACCGCTTCAAATGCAACATTGCCGTTGCTTGGTCAAAGGACAGAGCCCTTGCTGGTGTATCTTGGCTACTTGGAGATACTTCTGGCAAATGTATGATGCATAGCAGGAGAACGTTTACTCAGGTTCACTCCTCTATTGACGCACATTTCAAAGCTTGGACGTGAGCATGCATAGCCTCCGTAGTACCACATCTCTTTTGCCTTCTCGCATTTGGACTCCATTCGAGCTCTGAATAGACCAGCCGAAAATGGCACGGACATCTTCGGCCTCTCCTTGATTACACTACCAACAAGATTGATTGGGACATTGTTTTTGAACCTTTCAAGTGCAACCTAGTGGCCTCAGCGATTGCAAGAAGTGTTATCGAGGACTTACGCCTGAACTCCTATGTTGCTGATGGAGGTCCTCCATGGCTTCGTGGTTTGATCGCCTCCGAAGCTCGGCTTGATCGTCTATTTTGTAATTCTCCATCATATGCAATACAATATCACTTTAGCGAAAAAAATAAACAGCATTAGTTATGCAGTTCTATTTATCAGGAAAACCATAAGCCAAACATGCATACCATCCATAAGCAATTAATTGATTCTGATCCAAGTTACTATCATTTTGAGCTTCGATCTCAGCTTGACTTTGGATCATTTTGTTGTTTAAGCTCACCTCACGTTGTATATTTTTATCAAGCATTGTCTTGATTTCATATTTGAGGATATATATTACCCCTTATTTTAGCAAAAATCTCATTTTCAATCCCATTCATTCATGATGGTTTCTGTTTAACGATGCCAGTAGCTAGTTTGCTCTTCTCCTGAAAACATATGCTGATGGTAAACGAAATAATAGCACTATTAATTAAAGGGTGACAACAATTGTTATCAAATTCAAGTTTTGTTTTCCTTTTGCCATTTTTCCTTAGTTCTTGTCCACGATCTCCCACTAAAATAATAAACCTCATGCAGCAAAAAAAAGTAAATAAAAAAAAATGAATATGATATTATTTTCTTAATGTGTAAAGATGATTCTGATTTTCATTTCAGTTGGAATCGCTAGCAGTCGAGAGAGGACTGCCTAGGGGAGCCGCCGGTAAATGATTCCACTAAAAATGTTATCTAACTACTAGAATGAGATGAATCTCGGCTTCCTATCTTTCGCCTCTTTAATGCTACGAAATGAAATTCCACATTTCCTTCTAAAATTCTTTAGCTTATTGTGAATTTGAATAGGGTAGTTAAATCAAGAGAATGTATATATTTTTGAAAATGTGAACTTATTCCAAAAGAAACTAATGAAGCTTTTTAACGCAAAGGCCAAAAGAGGACTTAAAAAAGGTTCGTTTAACGATGCTTAGACAAATTGATCTAATTAATTTCTTCTCAATAGAGAGAAACAAGGCCATCGTCTAGCATGCACTAGACTATGTACAATAGGGGATATATTATAACCGTTTGTATTAGTGTTGGGCATATTTACCGAACCGAATAATGTAATTTGGTTCGGGTTTGGATAAGCCCAAATAACCCAAATGGATACATTATTAAACCTATTTGGTATTTAGTTCGGTTTGAGGTTTTAATCGAATAATAAATTACCCAATTGGTTAACTGAGATAACACACATAACATTAGTAGGGTTTGTATATTTTGGTTAATTCATTTTAGTTTTGTTCAGTATATCTTATACGGTTTTGAGACAAACCATCTACAGTTTTCTTACTTCTCATTCTCTCCTCCTTTCAAACTGTTTTCTACTTCTTTCTCTTAATTTTAGTACAAAATTGTGTTAGTTTGTATATTAATAACATTTAAAAGATGTTATAATAAATATTCTTGGGCCCATTAACCGTCTAGGGTTTAGACTCTTGGGTTTTTGTGGTTTAGACTTTAGGGTTTTTGGGATGTTTTCGTTGGGCCCATTAACCGTCTAGGGTTTTGTGGAGACTGTGTAGGGTTTTTGTGGGTATTATA
Source organism: Aurinia saxatilis (assembly GCA_900406295.1). Taxonomy (NCBI): domain Eukaryota; kingdom Viridiplantae; phylum Streptophyta; class Magnoliopsida; order Brassicales; family Brassicaceae; genus Aurinia; species Aurinia saxatilis. Next base: position 11,469 of record OVAP01006318.1, read on the forward strand.
TGGTGGCACCAACGAGTAGGCGACTCCATTGGTAAAGGCAACCATGTCTTCATGTCCTCGTGCCGACAACGCCGTTGACATAATCGCTCGTGTGCTTGTAGAGGAGTGCCAATACCTTGTCATGAGTGGGATTCAGCCTAGTGTCCTTTCAGATGCGCTTCACAAGGCGGCTCGTGACATCCTGACCGCACCCAAGGTAGAGCGCAAACGGAAGGTTCCCCTCTATAATGAAGGTTCCACGAGGAAGATTTCGTGGGAGGCCTACTACAGACGAACCAAGATAGCCCTTGAAAAGATTGTTCCCCGAGTTGAATCCGCTACAACCAAGTCCGCTTAAAATCGAAACTGCACCCGTACGTGGACAAACGACTACATACTGAATGTCGATGGCATGATAATATCATTTTCTTAGTTGTTATAACAAAAAGCAGATCAACTTTTGTTGT
>OVAP01006319.1:0-11914 GCA_900406295.1 Aurinia saxatilis
TTTTTCTGGCAAATGTGGTAAAGTTCGTGTATTTTTCAGGGTTTTTTCCTTGAAAAAAATATTACTAATTAATGTTAAAGATATTAAATTTACAACTAAAAAATATTATAAACCAAATTAATTGACAAAAACCAAGACTTTAATGATTTTGTTTAATTTTGTAAATGATAGTTGAATTTAAGGTTAAAATGGACATTATACATGCAAAAACCACCCATATAGCAAAGATTTTTATAATCACCCATTTAGCAAATTTATGTTTTAAAAGGTATCTATTTACCCAATTTTTTCTATAAACTATTAAGTTCTATTGTTTGAGAAAAAGGAGAAAGTAAAAATCCAACGAATGGTCTTTAGTTTGCAAACCAACACACCACACAACAACATATGGAATCCGAAAGTGAAATGAGCAACATCAACGGAGAGCGAAATCCGAAATCTAGTACGATAAAAGAAAAGAAAAGAAAAGTCTTCTTCAAAGCTTTGAAAGTAAACCAGTCTGAAGAGGCTTTGGTGCTACAACCTCTTTAACCTCACTGTCCTTAGTATCCATTTCGCATGCTGGATTCGGTGGAACATCTACCGCCGGTGAGCAGTTGGTCATTGTTTATAAGTGCCGCTAATTAATTTACCTTGTGTTGACATTCATACAACTCTCCCACATGAGTGAATACGGTATGCCATCCTCACACGCTCTCCCGTCATAAACGCTCCGGCTGGTTGCTTTGCAAGCAGCAAAGAAATGACGTTTTGTGATGCTTTCTATTAGTTATGGAACACTGTCTAAGATTGAGAAGTATGATGGTGTTCGAGACGCAGAGAAGCAATGTCAAGCGTGTACCTTTCATATTGACTCTCGTGATTTCTACTTCTACAGTTGCCTTCAATGTGATTTTTTTCTTCACAAGATATGTGCCAATCTTCCTCGAAAATTGGATCATGCATTGCACAATCACTCTCTTGTCCTAGACCCCTCTACTCCAAAGGAAAACAACTTCTACGCCTTCGGTTGTTTGGTTTGTTCTCGAGCGTTCACGGGGTTTTAGATACAAGTGCTCTAGGGACAAGTGTGAGGATGAGTCGCAGAAAGTTTCACTCACAAAAGTCATGAACATCCCTTATTCATCCCCATTTCTACTGGCGAAGAAACTGATTTTCTGTAAGGGTAGCAAGGATAGGTGTGCTAGCTGTTATCTACAGTGTACTCTATGCGAATTTGCTATATGTTATGAATTTGCTATATGTTATGATGTACATCGTCCTCTCTCCCTTTGCTACAGAGAAGTCTCAGGTGGAACACTCTGGTGCGAAGTATGTGAGAAAGAACTAGATCCAAGAGAATGGTTCTATACATGCAGCAAACCACTATCCACCGTAAACGGCTATACATGGCTATACATTCTGTTACGGATCTTCAAATGTGAAAGTTTTTTCCAACACTAGTGACACTCGGCCCATTTGCGATCAGTGTGACAGCCGCTGCTCGAGTTGTATATTTCAAGTTTTCTTTTCTGATGAGACGGTAATTTGTTCTCTGCGTTGTGGGAAGTATTGGACATCTGTGTTTGTATCTATCTTGTTCTTGTTGCTTGTAGTCGTACCCCCGTCTAAAGAATAAAATCCTTCGAATTACTTAATTTTCTACATCTCATCTTTTACATTACCATGTGATTCAGTTTATTACAATAATTCATGGCTTCGCTCTAGAGGATTCATGACTTCGCTCTAGAGGGTTTAATTTTGTATAATCAACCAGATAATGTGGAAATGAACAAAAGTATTTGATTCTAGATACAAAATAGAGATCTAATTTGCATGTAATCGGGACAAAAATTTCTCCACCGGTGACCAAAAGAGTTGAAATGAACAAAAGTATTTGATTCTAGATACAAAATAGAGATCTAATTTGCATGTAATAGGGACAAAAATTTCTCCACCGGTGACCAAAAGAACAAGATGGAACATGTTTCTAGTAACTATGAGGTACAAGTAAAAATTATGGAATGAGACTACGACTAGATTCTCTATCTTGGCGTTAAGCATACGGATATTCATAGGAAACCGCTTTACCTGAAGAGACCTGAGAGATTTCTTGGTCTCTTTTTCTTCTCTGATGACAATGACTCATTCTCCTCTTTGGTGGACTCTTGTGGACTCGATTTCTTAATAACATTAAGATCACTCATAGATCTGTCAGAAACAAAGCTTCTTTTTGCATCTTGAGTCTCCTTCATAGGCATGTTCTCGCCCTTCACTTTCCATGACTCTTTCATACGATTTTTTGTAGTCTTTGGCTTAAGCGGCTCGGAGACTGGTGCTTCCGCGCCACGCTTGTTACTCTTCTGGAGTACAGACTGATGTCGGTCCATTGATGGACCAGAGGGGCTTTCCACTTTCTCTTGTGTCTCTGATTTTGACCTCTTTGAAGTCTTTGGCTTAGGCGCCTCAGACATTGGTGATTTTGTGCCAGTCCTGTTACTCTTTTTGAGTACAGACTGATGCTGGTTCCTTGATAGACCAGAGGGACTTCCCACATTCTCTTGTGCCTCTGATTTAGACCTCTTTGAGGTCTTTGGCTTTGACGCCTCAGAGACAGGTGCTTCTTTGCTACGTCTTCTTTTCAGCTTTTGGGCTACAGGCTGATCTTGATTATGTGCTTGACCAGAGAGTTCTGAGTCCGGACATTCCTTATTCTCTTGACTGTTCTTATTCTCACTATTATCGTCCTTTGGTGGTTTAGAAAAGGCTAAATTATTCGTATTCTCCTTGACAGTTGCCATAACAGTTTTATTTCTGGCGCTCTGTTTCTTCTTGACTGAGTTTAGCTGTTTGCTGACACTACCCTCTGTGATGGTGTCAAGAATAATTTTACCAAGAACAAATTTTACCTCACATGGATTTCCACTCAGAAGTGAGAGTTCTGAGTCCGGACATACCTTATTCTCTTGACTGTTCTTTTTCTCACTATTATTGTCCTTTGGTGGTTTAGAAAAGGTTAAATCATTCCTATTCTCCTTGACATTTGCCATAACAATTTTATTTCTTGCGCTCTGTTTCTTCTTGACTGAGTTTAGCTTTTCGCTAACACTACCTTCTGTGATGGTGTCAAGAATGATTTTACCAAGCACAAATTTTACCTCAAACGGATTTCCCCTCAGAAGTGCGAGATAGTCAATGGAGAATCCCTCCTTTTCGCTTCCATATGATTCCACATCACTCAATCTCGCAAACAATCCTGCAACGTCTCTTGCCTTTTTCTTCGGAATAAACACCTGGAAGCCAGACAAATGAATACTTATGTTTAAGTGCTATGCCAAAAGACATTAACGAGTGCACAATCAAACTTGCGCTGAGTAAGACTATGCATGTTACAACACAAAGAATCCTAACGTAGTAAGATGCACTGTCTTACCACACCAGAGCATTTGAAATCCGGGTATAGGTATAAGGCTTCCCGGAGAGCCTCCATTTCAGTCAAAACATACTCAGTATCTTTTAACTGATTAGCGAATTTTGAAACTGCTTTTGCAAGATCTTCATCAGATATCTTTCTCGAAGATTTAGATACCACATGAGTGAATCCAGGTACAGATCTTTCATGTTCTCTAGCAAAGTTGACAGCTTCGCTCCAGTTTCCATGGTAGAGCAGAGAGGCAAAAGCACACACTACTATAGGCTCTTGGGGATAACGCACTAATGCAATGTGAAAGGCCAAAACTGCAATCCTGTTCAAAACAAATCAGGACATTGTTCAGAGCTCATTGATTTTGAAGAGAAAGATTCATATTCCTATTGATATAAAGAAATAGCATACCATAGTCTGGAGTCAGCAGGTCGATCACAGGAAACCAATCTATCCATTTTAGAGAATAATCTCTGCATCAACAATAAACTCAATTCAAAATATCCAAAATGAGATCATGAGAAAACACTCCTTGCATGACAAAATCACATACCACTAGCACCAAGGAACTTGTTAGAGATGTTTTACTAGCTTGATCCAGGTAAGCGGCCTGAAATCAAAATTCACTTAGCTAAGAGTTGTTTTAAAAAATAAAAATAAAAAAGAGTTAAGAGACTGATGAATAAGCAAATGACATGCCTGGAAGGGAAGCAAAACATGGAGTAGTTTGAATTTCATGAGAAGAAGGATGGAAGGCGCAGCAGCTCCATAAGCAAGCATATAATTTATCTCCAAGATTAATCTAAACTGAACAAAGGGAGAGCATGATTGTAAGAACTACAACCATTTAACATAAAGGCAGTAATTTTAAGTATATCAAAATTCAAGCAGCCAATATACCTTGTCCAGATCTGCAATGGAGGATACAAATTTAGGTATTGCAGTCTCGATATCGTTTGACAATGATAGACCTAATCGTGCTGCAATTCTTAACCCCCTGAGAATTCTAGCTGTAATTGGAGAACACCATGAAAAATTGGTAAGAAAAAATTAAAAAACCTTGTTGATACAAGACCGTGAGGAGAACAATAAGGCATACCGCAATCTTCAGTGAATGACAGATGTGCAGGGACAAGTGTACGTAGCTGCAATTTGCGTTTGTAAACAATGGTTAATACAAAGTAAATGAGTACACAAATAAATTCAAAAAGAGCAAGCAATTTTAGTCACCTTTAGATCCTTCAAGTCTTCCATTCCATTGGCGTAGTCATAAACTTTAAAATCAAAGGGATCCAAAAATAAACTGCACCAAGATTTAAAACCACAAGTAAGTTGGGTGTGAATGTTTCAGCCAAAGATACTACCGTTCCCTTTCCCTACCACCAAGTAAATGCTTACGAGACTAGACCTGTTAATAGTGAAATCCCGACACAAACTATTCTTCCAGCGACTGCGGTCTTTTACATCCCAACCAGAATACATTTTGGAAAGGCTGCTATTCTTGGTTGCCTCAGCATTCTGTGGAACACCACAGTCCTCTTTGGACTTTCCCAAATCATTTCCACGCTCACAGTCACTGAGTGCCATTGTATTAAAACTGGACACCTATAGGAGAAGTGACAAGGAATAAACAAAAGGCAAAATGCTGAAGTCATACAGGAACCCAAAAGCACAGATCCAAAACTGGGCAGAACCTCTGCAAAGGCCAAAAAACTGACCTCAATTAACGAACCTTTCATCCACACGAGACAAATAGGAAACCGTTTCCCAATAACCTGAGCACGGTGAAACAACCGTCGGATCTGTATAACAAATGAGATGTGAGAAGCAATAACCGAAAATAAGGTCGTGAAGAGTATAAGAAGAAGAATCCACTGAACCTCCTTAAGATTAGCAGTAGTGATAACATCATAGTCTTTTGGCACTCTACGCAATATCAAATCCCTTACACATCCACCCACAAGGTATGCATCGAAACCTAAGATAAGAAACAAAAACTTGAGCTTCTTCTACCAGTAAGAGTAAACTCAGTTCAGACAGAACACAAACCTTGACGTCTGAGGAGTCTCAAGACATTCAACGCCGATTCCGGAATCATAGAATTTCTAATTCCAGCATCACTTGCTCGTACCTTCTTCCACTTGGATGTATCAACTGTTGAAGCAAATTATATAAGAAACAAAAAAAAAAAAAAAAAAAAAAAAAGAACAAACCAGCTTCAGTAGTTACAGAGAAACACAAGAGCACCTGAGTTTATGTCTTCATCAGTAACAGAACGAATGCTAGAACACTTCTCCATAGCTTCCTCGGAAAGCGTGCAATTACTCCTCAGATTCCACTAGAGGCCAGAAGAAACATCGCACATGAAGTGTTCGAGCAATTGCCGTAGAGAGATTAACGAAGAGAGAAAGATGACCCACCTTGGAGTAGAACGCGCCTACGGTTTGAGAGCGAAAGATTACGTTTCCTTTGCGTCTAATAAAACCCGCCATGATAAAAACTCGAAAGCATGGCTCTTTAAGCCACAAGCTTGACCATCTTTGTTCGTCTCGCGACTTTTAGGGTTCAACTCCAAAATCTTAATACTCTGACCTACCGAACCAGTGTTCACCACCCGATACGATTCGCGGATCAAGTCCGGTTATTTTTGGTTCATATCGCTTAACCAGACATTTTATATTTCAATCAAGGGCCAAGACTAAAAACATTAAGGGTGCAACTGGTTGTAACACAGAGGAATATAGAATAATAATTGAGTGGAAGAAAGAGAATGGAATAATAGTAGTTAGAGGAATAAAAAAAACTTTCAGCGTAATATCATTCCTCTACTCTTTTAAAGGGGAATAAATTTAAGTGGAATACTGATTTTATTCCTCTATTGAGTGGACCCCACAAAGATTACTTTAAATCTAATATTCTAACAATTGGTGTAAATTTAGCATAATTCAGAGTAATCTACAATTACTCTGAGATTTGGTACTCTAAGAGTACAACCAGTTGCACCCTAAATTGTCATTAACCATCCAGGGGAATTTTTTTTTTTTGTAAACTTATTGTGGTCAAGTGCAAAGTGGAAACGGAAGTTGTGAATTGAGACATCAATTAGTTATTTTTTCCTTTTTGAAAATTATTTTTTCTTATCCAAAACTGAGTATTTAGAGGTAGTTTATGCGGATTTAGAGCCTAATCCAACTCTTGTACTCTTCGGTTGGATCTCTAGAGATAGCCTTGATTGTGATTAAGCAAGAATAATAAAAACACATCGAAGTAATGAGTTCAACTAAAGCCTAATCTTGACGGAGTCCTTTCCCTTTGCAATCCACTAAAGAGACTCTTAAACTTGAGCTTTCTCTCACTCCTCTATAACTTGAAAGTTACCAGTATGTCCTTGTCTCTTCTCTCTTTTTATTATAACAAAAATCACTAGAAAAGATAGCTAGAAGAAGATCACAACAACTAGCTCAAGCCACTCAACCTACCAACTTTCAACTCCGTTGAACAAACCTCAACCGAAAGACAACTATATGTTTGGATCTCTTCTTTTTCCTTTAAAGACTAAGGTTGTATACTTTAGTGGATCATCCCAATGAGTATGGTACTTATACACAAGTATCAACCTAAACCAGAATCATATAACATGATTCCTAAATCGAGTTTAACCAGATCATGACTATAATCTTCAAATCTCCACCTTAATCATAATCAACTTCATTTACCTGAAGTTCAACTCCTTCTTCCTTCTCACGACTTCTTTTTAATCTCCGAATAAACCTATTCAGCTTCTTATCTCCTGGGTAAACCCACGCAGTTTCCTATCTCCTTGTGAGCCTTTTGGCTGAGCCTTCAAAAACTCGAAGCAACTTCGATGCTTTGTGAAACTTGCTAACTGGTAACACCTTAGTGAAGATGTCTACAGGATTGCACGCACTAGTTATCTTTACAACGTGAACAACCGCCTCATTAATCAGTTTCCAAATGAAATGACATATAACATCCATGTGTTTAGCCTTCTTGTGGTGAACAACATTTTTTATAATGCTATTGCACTTTGAGAATCACGATAAGTGTGATATATCTCATTTTTTACCAGCTTTTATGATAATAAACATATACTTATATTTATTTTAGATTTTATATTATTATTATTAGAGTCTAAAATAGTCATTTTTGGTGCATGGACGAGTTTTGGAGCTTTGGAAGGATCTAACAGAATTATGGAGCAAAAATGGAACAAGCTTGAAGAGATGAAAAAGAAAACAAAGAAGATATAGAAATTCAGGAAAAATCGTATATGTTTAGTTGTTGACTCCTCATTTATATCCATAATATAGAAATCAGCAGGCACTAGACAATCTCCAATTTGAAGCATCACATTTGGAACAAAGCCCGTAGCATTCACCGATGAAGAATCCCCCATGATTATCGGTGTCAATGAAGTTTGTTGGCAAGGAAGACCAAGTCTTCGAACGACAGCATGTGACATTACATTCACAGTGGCACCAGTATCACATAAAGCATTCTTCATTATCGTAACTTTGATTGAACAATCGAAGACGAATCTGCCCAGACAATCCATCTTTTCAAGCGTCTTAAGGGTGGGTGGAGAGAGTGCTTCTTTAGAAATCTTCATTAGACTAACACTCATCGCATTAGCCTCCTTAAGAACTGTTTGAACGCAATCATAAATGCTGACCTTAGTGACACTCAGCTGCTTGATGAATCCCTTTGTGACCGGTGAATTCTTGATGAAGCTATATGAAGGAGACTCCTTGATCACATTCCTCAAGATGGCTTGCCGACAAGCTTCATTTTCCTTCTTGGACATCCTAGGAGGGTCTGGAGCAGGTACATGAGGTTCATGGACTAGTTCAGAGGCTGCAGCAACTTGATATGTGGGTTTTGATGAAGAATAAGTCATCGGAGACTGTTTCTACAGGGAGTGTTGATCGACACACTTAGTGGTGTCGATCGACACCATGTCTTCCTGAGTTGTTTCCTGTGCGATATCGAGCTGGGATCGAGCTGGGGTCGACATCTTAACGGCGTGAACGTCGATACTGGGAGGTGTCGATCGACACCATGTCCTAAAACAGAGTATGTCGTGGAATTTCTCGAGGGGTGTCGATCGACACTAGGTGAGTGTCGATCGACCTGCTTTGTTTTGCAGCCGAATTTTCATCATCTTCAACCCAAAGAAGCTCCTCTTGGTCCCCATCACTCTTAAGCATTGCCTCAAGCAAATCAACCTCGTCTTCTGCAGTTCTCATGGTGATTGTGTTGACAAACTTCTTCGGGTTTTGATCCGTCTTTTATGGAAGGAAACCATCTTGCCTTCGAATTGTCTCGGCCATTTGAGCAACTTGGAGGTCCATTTTCTTTTGATGTGCTGCCAGCTGTTCGTACTTTCCATTAAGGTTAGTGTAGAGATCATCAAGCTTCCCATTGAATCCTACAGTCATATTTTGTTGGCCTTCAAGAAGCTGCTCTAGAATAGACTTGGTTTCATCATCTTGTGCTTTTGGAGAGTGGTAGGAAGTGTTGCCATAACTTCTTCCTTCTCCAATTGGGTTTTGATATCCTCCAGCGAAAGGCTTGTTGTAGAATTGTTGGCCGAAATTTCCAAGATAAGCAACATCCTCTCTTCCTCTTCCTTTTGTACAGAATCAACATCAACAAAACGGACACTATTTTTACTTTCACTCATCAAGAAATCTATCTTTTGATGGAGTTCTTCGATCCTTTGAGTTTCAACGCTGGTCACCATCTTTGACCTATCATACTCTCTTACACGGTTGTAAGAGCTAGCAGCCAAATTCTCAATCAATTTGTAGGCACCATCCTTTGTTTGTGTCATAAAATCACCATTGCTGGCCGAGTTGAGAGCATTCTTGTAATCCTAATTCACACCATCATAAAAGAGGCCAAACAGCTGCTCATTGGTGTAGCCATGACGAGGACACTCCATTTTGTACTCCTTGAATCTTTCCCATGCTTCACAAAAAGACTCACCCGACAATTGCTGAAAACTGGTGATCCTATTTTTTCAAAGCCATTGTCTTAGACTTTGTGAAGAAGTGGTCAAGAAAAGCTGCTCTAATTTCTTCCCAAGTACGAAGAGATGCTGGAGGTAAACCCTTGAACCATTTTTCCACCTTATCAGTAAGTGAAAAGGGAACATCATGCACATGTTGTAGTCACTAGGCGAGCCACTGGTGATTGTGTTGCACATTCTTTCATAATCATCAATATGATCCATTGGGTTCTCATGAGTCAGGCCATGGAACCGATTTTGCTTCACCAAAGTTATCATCTGAGGTGTAACTTCATTGCTTTGACCAAGGACACGAGCAGGACAAATGGCTGCCCGGTTTGAGTAGAAGAAATGTGGAGTATCTGATGATCCAATGGTGACTCCTTGTTGAGGATTAGTGCGCATCTCCTTAAGTTCCTCCTGCATCTTTCTTATCACTTCAAGAAGTGCGTCATTGTTGTTGTTGTTGTTGTTGTTGTCTGGAATTGTTGCTGATTTCGACTTAAGTAACCGATTGTTATTCTCGAGTTTTCTAGCTCGGTGTGGTCTAAAAGCTCTTTAGAACTGTCACTCCTCAAGTGCATACAACTGAAACACCAAAGAGAAAAATCAAAAAGAAACTAGTTAGTAGATAGATAAAAGAAAATAAAACCAAAGAAAAATTGCAAAAAAAAAAGAATTCGAATAAAAACTAGTATGCAAGTTTAATTGGTCTCCAGTAACGGGGCTGCAAGTGCACAACAAATATCAGTTATAGTACTTACCGAATAACTAAACAAACTAATTTATTTAAATTCTAAATTAAAGCAAGGATGTTGGTTTTGTGTTTTACTAACTAGAGCAGACGGTATGTAAATTATGAGGGTTTCGAATCAAGTAAAATAAACACTAGGCTTTGGGAACTTCAATTAAGAATCAATTCTGAACCTAAAAACGGGGAGTGTCGATCGACACTGGTGTGGTGTCGATCGACACCCGTCGTACAGAATTTATAAAAACCTTAACTCTAGAACATTAACAATCCTATCAAGTAAATCTCTCGCTGAGATTTACCATCTTAGTTTAAACCCTAGAAAGACCAAATCTCTTTGAGAAATCCTATGGAATTTAAACTAGCATTAACAAACCGATTCAATTGTTCACTAACTATTCTAAACCAAGTCTCCTTCAGAAAAGATAGCTAGCTCTCCTAAGAAAATTCCAGCAATTTATTAACACCCTCGTTTATAATAAATTCCTTATGATCTAGACTCAAGGTAGCTAATTTATGAATCTAGCAATAAGAACATCTAAGAGAAGAGTTAATTAGTGGTTCATAAATTAAGCTTAAGGTTAACAGAAAAATCATCCTAATCTAAGAACCCTAAACCTAACTAATAAGCTACTCAGACATGGCCAAGCAATTAATCATGCAAGAATTGAAAGAAAGCAATAATAATCAATAAGAAGGGTTTAAGAAATCTTCTCCCAAAAACTCTCTCCAAAGAATAATAATGCATAAGCCTAAACAATGGTTGTAGAAAAGTATTTATATGGTCTAGGACGGATTTTAGAATTAGGGAATTCACATTAAAAAATTAGAAAAAATCTTGATCTTGAGATTTTAGGAAAGTGACCCTTCTTATTGATTATTACTCCCTCCGTTTCTTAAAGAGTGTCGTTTTGACTCTTTGCACACAAATTAATAAAACATATTAAAAGTTCTGTTATACCCCTAAATAATAAGTTGTCTGTTCATATTTTTCTTTATTTTGAGGTTAAAGTAGGAATTTAGCATTAAAATTTGTATTGGAAAATGAAAACGACACTCTTTCTGAAACAAAAAAAATAAGTCTAAAACGACACTTTTTAAGAAACAGATGGAGTATTGTTTTCTTTCAATTATTGCATGATTAATTGTTTGGCCATGTCTGAGTAGTTTTTTAGTTAGGTTTAAGGTTCTTAGATTAGGATGATTTTTTGTTAACCTTAAGCTTAATTTATGAACCACTAATTAACTCTTCTCTTAGATGTTCTTATTGCTAGATTCATAGATCAGCTACCTTGAGTCTATATCATAGGGAATTTATTATACACGAGAGTATTAATAAATTGTTGAAATTGTCTTAGGAGAGCTAGCTATCTTTTCTCAATGAGACTTGGTTTAGAATAGTTAATGAACAATTGAATCGGTTTGTTAATGCCAGTTTAAATTCCATAGGATTTCTCAAAGAGATTTGGTCTTTCTATGGTTTAAACTAAGATGGTAAATCTTAGCAAGAGTTGGATTTACTTGATAGGATTGTTCATGTTCNGGTAAATCTTAGCAAGAGTTGGATTTACTTGATAGGATTGTTCATGTTCTAGAGTTAAGATTTTTATAAATTCTGCATGACAGGTGTCGATCGACACCACACTAGTGTCGATCGACACTACCCATTTTTAGGTTTAGAATTGATTCTTAATTGAAGTTCCCAAAGCCTAGCGTTTGTTTTACTTGA
>OVAP01006320.1:0-11913 GCA_900406295.1 Aurinia saxatilis
TGGTCGTGGAAGGCAAGCCTCCATGCCTTCGTGAGTTACGTTCCTGCCATAGGTGGTAGATAGTCGTCTGGAAGGTATATCGCCGGAGGAAGGTGGCGATGTGGCCTCCAGTTGTTGTCGTGATAGCTACAACAACATCATCCTAGGAACAGTGGAACTGCTGTTGGAACACACCAGCTCCAACGTTAAGCAAGACCTCTTGGGAAAACCTGCAAGTGAAGAATAAGTGGTTTATATTCTCCACTGGCCAAGCGCATAGAGTACAAGCAGGGTTTATCGTTGGGGACCATAAGAGCATGCAATCTCCCGTGGACAGCCTATCCCTTAATGCCAGCCATGTGAGAAAAGAGAATTTCGGTGTATGATGCGGGAACCATATACCTCGAGACCAGTTCATAGTCGGGCGTGAAGGGCGGAGGAGTGCTAAGGTTTGTGCCGTAGTGAACACATGTTTATAAACCTGGTCCTTTGATCGCCATAGGATCCTATCTGCAGAGTCGTTGCGAGATTGTTAAGCAAGCATAACAACGTTTTCAATTTGTATGAACAGGTCGGCACGTTGGCGGTGTCGACGGGTATACCGTAGAGCCTGGGAAACAGTTGAGTTACCTGTTATCCCTAGGTCAATGAACCCCCTAGGTCCTGTAAGTTCAATAAGCCGACCAAGAGAGGACCAATTATCGAACCAAAAAGAGATCCCTTCGCCGTTGTTAACTTCAACTTTGACAAAATCAGTGGCCAAAGCTCGCAAGTTGAGGATTTTCCGCCACATCCAAGACCCATTCTGAGTGTTCTCTTTTATAGACCAAAAAGAATTTTCACGGATGAGGTATTCTTTAATCCATGAGACCCACAACGAGTGCGTACCCGTTAGGAGTCTCCAGATAAGTTTCAACACACAAACCGAGTTTACCATCTTCAAATTCCGAAGTCCTAGGCCCCCATCTTCTTTCAGCGTACACACATCAGACCACGCTACTTCTGCTTTATTTTTGAGGTCCGGTCCAGACCACAAAAATACAGAGCATAGTCTATCTATTTCCTTGATGCAGGCAGCTGAAAGAGTGTAAACGTTTAACACTTTGGAGAACAAGAGGACACTCAGCAAGGGAGACACAAGGCGATTTTAGGTTTGGAACAGTGCCGCCCACGTTAGGGCAAGTGATGACGGTGGAGCCACCGAGCTCCTCACCGGATGATCCGGAGGAGACGGTGCAGGAAACTCAAGTGCAGGGGAGCGGGGAGTCAGCGATGGTGATATCTGAGGATGGAGAAAAACGAGGTGGAGAGGTAGCGAAGGTGATGCCAGAGAATGGCAACAAGAAGGGCAAAGGGTCGTGGGCCTCCATTGTCCCAAAATTGGCTTTACCGAGATATGATGTGCAAGTGAAGGAAATAAACGGTGTCGAAGCTTTTTCAATCCCGGACGAAGTTTTTGAAGATATCTCTCCACTGTGGGAGGATCTTATTGTGGGGGAAATTCCCTAGTGCAGCACCACCATTACCAAAGATACATATAATTGTTAATTGCATATGGACCTTAGGTAATAAAGATCTGAAGATTGACGTGTTCGTTGAAAGCAAAACAGTTGTCAAATTTCGAGTCCCTGACAAGGCAGTTCGAAACAGAGTTTTGCGACGAAGCATGTGGAGTATAACGGGACTGCCTATGATTGTCTCAAAGTGCAGTCCATTGGAGGAGGAATCTCAGTCAGAACTCAAGAGCATACCGTCCTGGGTAGTGTTGAAGAATATGCCGAGAGCGATGTTCAATCGCAAAGGTTTGGGTTGTCTCACTAGTCCATTGGGAGAGCCGCGCCGTCTACACCCGGAAACTGAGAATTGCAAGAGTTTTGAGGAGGCAAAGGTACTTGTAGAAATTGATCTCACAAAAGAACTTCCAAAGTCGCACACTTTTCACTCAAAGAAAGGGATTGAGGTGAAAGTGGAATATGACTACCCGTGGCTGCCCCCTCGGTGTACTCGATGTATGAAATGGGGACATCATCCTGGTGACTATCAAAAGAAGCCACACGAGCAGGACAAGTGGAAACAAATTGAGAAGATACCAAATGCACAAGATGATGATGCTGAAAAAGTAGAGTCTCTGAACAGTGCACAAGACAACAGAGAAGAGTCGGTTTCAAGTCCATCTCCAAGTAATGGTTTGACTGTGGAAGTGACGTTGCCACTACAGGATGCTCTGCCAAAGCAGAATGCTAAGGAAGCAGAGGGAGTATGGACAGACGTATCTCCTGCCAAAGCTGGTCGTCCAAGGGGGAAAAAATCTGGTTCTCCAATTGGATCTCCTAATAGGTATGATATCTTTGCAAAAGATTTGAGTGACGATATGGAGGACACGGAGGAGCAATCTCAGGCAAATCCCACACAGGATAATGTTGCAGAGGTAACCCACGGGGCAGTAGATGGTGATGAGGAAGCGAGTGAGTCAGAGGGCGAGAAGTCGCAAGAGGATGACGGCGCGGGTGTAACTCTTGAGGATGGAGAAGTACCATGCCATGTTCCTCCGCGAGGTGAACTCGGATTGCGAGTTCTACCTTCGCGAGAAGCAAAGTCTGCCCACAAATTCATTGAGACCCAATCAGTGACTCTTCAAGCGCAAGCTTGTAAGAACACCGGAGGACGGTCGCACAACAACCATCTTTAATATGTCGAGCTTCTTTTGGAATGTTCGCGGTTTCAATAAAATGTCTAAACATTCCGTATTAAGAAGCTGGGTTAATAGCAATCATTCCAATTTAGGTGTATTCTAGAAACTCGTGTAAAAGAAAGGAAAGCTGAAAGGATCATCTCTCGAGTATTTGGAGATTGGTCAGTGATGTGTAACTACGAACACCATATTTTGGGTCGTATTTGGGTTCTATGGAGGGATACAATACGGCTCACTCCGATATATAAGAGCAGCCAACTGATTACTTGTTCAGTTGGGCAAGCAAATGACGAAGAATATTTTGTTACTTTTATCTACGCTTCAAATTTTGAGACGAGTAGAAGAGAGCTTTGGGATGACTTAAGACACCATCACAATTCTCCTCTTTTCAAGGATAAGCAATGGATGATTATGGGTGATTTTAATGAGATCATCGACAGGGAGGAGCATTCTGACCCGCATCACACCTTAACGGCAGGTTCTCGTGAATTTCTTGCTGCTCTTCGTGATTGCTGCCTCACAGATATGGGTTCGCAAGAGCCTCTTTTCACGTGGTGTAATAAACGGGATGAGGATCTCATTTGCAAAAAATTAGACCGAGTGCTTATTAATAAGAGTTGGCTGATGGAGTCNGACCGAGTGCTTATTAATAAGACTTGGCTGATGGAGTCGCCTCAGTCCTATTGTGTGTACGAAGCAGGTGGCATTTTTGACCACTTGCGTGCTCGAGTTGTGATGGAAGCAGAGCTGGTTCGACCGCACAAGCCGTTTAAATTTCTCAACCTCCTGGTCAAGTTGCTTGATTTCTCAAAAATGATTGAGAACTTCTGGAAGGAGACTACTCCATTACACCATTCTACCAAGGCAATGCATATGTTCACTAAAAAGCTTAAGACTCTTAAGCCTCACCTGCGGGGTCTGGTTCGAGCAGAAGTGGGAGACCTGACCCGAAAGACAAGAGAAGCTCTTGCGGATCTCAGTATGAAGCAAGAACGAACCTTACTGCAGTCATCCCCTCAAAACCAACGTGACGAATCTGTTGCATTGACACAATGGGAGTTTTTATCTGACCTTGAAGAATCTTATCTACTGCAAAAGTCTAAGTTGCATTGGCTAAATGTTGGTGATCGTAACAACAAAATCTTCCACCGTGCAGAAAAAATTCGCGAGGTCCGGAACAACATCAAAGAGATTATGCTCGACATCTGAGCAAAAGCGTCAAATACCTCCAACATCAAGGGAATAGATAGACTATGCTCGCCTTCGACCCTTAAGGTATACTACAACAATAATTGTTGATAGGTAATTCAAAGAATTATCTTGATAAGTTTCACACCGTGACAATACAACTCCACCTATGGGAGCGTTTGTGTACGTGCATGGAGTTCCAGATGCAACACGTACCATGTTCCCATGCAATTGCAGCAACGATACATGAAGGGATTCGGGTAGTAACTTTGGTTGATGATGAATACAAAGTGCCTTTTTGGAGGGAGAGTTATGAGGGTATCATCATGCATGTACCATACATGTCAACACTTGCACCTTCTCCGAGTGATGTTGGTGGCGGCTGTCTCAGGCCATAGAAAGTTTAAATCCCAATCAACCTGTTCCTTAGTGATATCGAGGAGGGGACTTAGATAGCCATAAAAAGCAGGTATCTCCTTCGGTGTATGCAGAGCTTTGGCAGTATCCATGGCTGAGAAAGCAAACGTCACATGAGCCGAGCCTTGTGGAGGTGTTTCATATTTTCTAGTGCCCACTCCCAAGCTTTGAACTTTGCTCCAAACGTTGTATAGACTTGAGAATATGAGCGATGGTTGTGTAAGAGAACAACTCCATGTAAACCTTTCAATACCCAGGAAGCTCCGGATGTGTTACGTCTTTGGACCACGAGAAGCTGATGTTGCACTCAAACATTCCTAAACATGGAGCTTCTCACGGTAATGAAACATCATGTTTTACAACCCAAGCCTTCTGCCGGGAAACTTGAGCTATATGCCACTGCCTAGCATCGTCTTGAGCCTTAAGAACCACCTCAAACCAAGAAATTCTTGCCTTCAAATAGGGATTTGTATCGACTTCCACATAATTCTTAAAAATGATGGAGGAACCAAACTGATCTCCCCCGCTAACTTGTCATTCCCACAAAAAGATATTGTATATATATACCGCATATTCTCAAAGATGGAAGAGCAAAATCCATTTTCAAGCATTGGAATGTTAGTGTATGCCCAAACTTGTGTTACCATATTACACTCATATAATGTATGATTCACCATTTCAGCTTCACAAGGATACATTCAACACCCGTGGTGGCATACCATTCCTTTGGTTTTTAGTATTTTAGAAACCGGTAAAGTTGTATGGAAAATATCTTCCATATGAATATTTGGAATTTGGGATAGTATGTGACTAGAGAGAAGATTTTTGAACGAAAAAGGTTTTAAAACCTTTTAATTTAAAATATCCTTTCTACATCTTTCCAAAATTTGTTTTCTGCCAATTTTCGCCAAAACATTTACTCTGATAACATATTATATACAAAATGTTTTTCCGTACATATGCCTGTTTAGATCTCTCATCTCTTCCTTTACTTAAAGTATGCTTCCTCTCTCTAACTTGTAGAGAAAGAAAAATTCTCTCTTATGCTCTTAGTAAATCTCTATAGCTGTTAACTTTTCCGGCCGGTGGTTAGTGGTCTCACCACCGACGCCGGTCGGAAACCTTTTTCTTTTGTGTTTTTTTTTTCTTTCTCAGTTGCGGAATTGATCAGATCTGAATAGATCGATTGGTGGACTACGGTTTAAGTCCGGTGACCTTTCCGATCTGTTTCTTTCTCCTATCTATTTCTGCATGTTTTCGGAGGGGATCCTTTTTATCTATCACTTACTGATTTCTGTTCAGTAAGGTACAATTCAACTTGATTGATGTTTTAATGGGTTTGGGTTATCGTGCAAGCCAGTGTTGTAGGAGTTTGGGGCTTTTCAATGGTCGAAGCATCTACGGTTCTCTTCAATAAATTCAGACTTGCAGCGGTCTCCTCAGTGGCTCGGCCTAGGTGGATCGAGCAGTAAAAAGAGGTTTTAAGCAGAGTTTGTTTACAGAATCATCGGCGTTTCGGGTGCCTCTTTCATCTTCGGTTTTATTTGTTGCTTGGCGTTAAGTGATGATCATCTATCGTTTTATTGCGGTGGATTCAAGATGATTAGCTATCATCTTTGTTACCCTTTGTTCCCTGTTTTCATCAATAATTTTGTTTTAGTATCTTTAGTACAGTTTTAGACCCTTGTGGTAGGAGACTGTGATCCCTGTAACTAGTAGTTTGTAGACTCCGAGACCTCTGGTCTGCGGCAATGCCTCTGGTCACTGGTTGTGGTGATCGGCAAACTTTTGTTTTACAAAACTTAATCAATAAGACAAGTATCTTTTAGTGTAAAAAAAAAATCTCTCATCTCTTCCGTTAGTTCAAAAGAATTTGGTGGATATCCCTTCAGCTTTATATTTGAAAATGTGTGATCTCTAGACTCTAATTAAACAGTACAAAAGTACAAATTGGCTTTCTTCGGTTTTTAATTGACTTGTCGGAGTTGACTTTTAATTACAGTGCGATATTTACTCCATGTTGTCCGGTTTGCATTATTTTACATCAAATTATGAGTGATAAGTCAATCCAACCAGATTATATTTGCTGATCACCTAGTGGCACGTATATTTGCTCTTATAATCCCAGTCCCACGACGTTATCACATGCTTCGTGATATAAAATTCTACATGGTTGACAGGAATTTTATGAATTTGGTTATCCAGTTTAGTAGACATATACGTGTCAGTTGGCCATTATTGTTTAACAAATAGCAACGGTTTCTACCGTTTATGTTATCAATATAAATTTTATTAATAGTCGCAGCTTTTTTTTTTGCCGTTTTTGTTATCAATCACCACTTTTTAAATCTTAAAAATTATAATTTTTATCGCAAAAATTTGTACAACCAAAAATTTGTACAACCAAAAATTTTAAAACAAAAAACTAATCTTAGTCTCAGTCCAAACAAAAAAATTTCGATTCCAAAAGTTCCCGTTGTTTTGTTCTCTATAAATAGATAAGTTCAGTTTTTTTAAAAAACAAAGAGAAAAGACAGTAGAGGAAAACATAACATATTTACCTTTTTTAATATATTATTTGTAAATATTTTCATATTATCAAATGGCATTCCTCATTTATGAACTAATAATTGTTATGTCTTGAATTTAAAAATGTGGGAACAACGGGAATCAAGATTCACACATGCGTTTACACTGATTTGGGGTAGTTTCCAGTAAGATTCCTCAAGATCCTATAACAGTGCTGTCCATCCACATTTTTTGTTTTTGATTTGTTTAACCAAATCTTAGTTAGTGGCTAAATTAATATACACAGATAAAATGTTGGTTTTGGCCTTCACTAAAACCTTTGCTCCTGCCTCTCTCTCTTGGATTTTCTTCTTTGGGAACAAGACTTGCCTGCTCCTATTTTCCTGTAAGTTCTTATAACTTTGGTTGTATGTACTAAATTAAAGTACAAATCCGCAACCTAAAACATCTCATTTCTTTCACATATAATCTGTGTTAGAATAATTAATACATCTATAAGCTTAAGATGATTAATCTCGAGCTGAAATTTTTGTTTGACACTAAAAGATAATGTAAATAAGAACTAACTTACGATTTAACTAATAAATCTAAATGTGTGGTTTAGTATGTCTGCTAGTGATTGTCTTGTGTGCGTATGAAGTTTTCATGATTAATATTTTATTGAAAATGATGAGGATTTTGTACTGACATATATGTTTTAAGGGGTTGCAAGATGGTAAATAAGTTTCAGTTTTAATTGATCTGATTAAGTGATAGCAAAGTATTTGGTTGCAGAAATGAAAGAAGAAAATGGGTATGAAGAAGAACCAACAGAGAGAACGTTGGGACTAACACCAACTTGGTCCGTTGCTACAGTCTTGACTGTCTTTGTAGTTGTTTCTTTGATCGTTGAGCGTTCCATCCACCGGCTTAGCAACGTCCGTAGCTGCTTAATATATCTGTTTCTATTTTTTCTTTTTCATTTTTATCATTTTTTCTATTACAAAACAAAAACATATATGAAGTTTTATTTTGTCAACAGTGGTTGCAGAAGACAAAGAGAAAACCTTTGTTTGCTGCATTGGAGAAAATGAAAGAAGGTTGGCGGATAAAATACACTTAAATATATTTTTGTCCTACATAATGATATTCACTTGAAATGTTATTTTTCAGAGTTGATGCTGCTTGGATTCATATCGCTTCTTCTTACCGCAACCTCCAGCACAATAGCTAATATATGTGTCTCTTCAAGTTTCTACAATGATAGTTTTTTCCCGTGTACCCGCTCTGAGATTACA
Source organism: Aurinia saxatilis (assembly GCA_900406295.1). Lineage (NCBI taxonomy): Eukaryota > Viridiplantae > Streptophyta > Magnoliopsida > Brassicales > Brassicaceae > Aurinia > Aurinia saxatilis. Next base: position 8,083 of record OVAP01006320.1, read on the forward strand.
GAGGAACTTGAAAATACTATTTCATCTGTGAAGCGGACCCGGTTAACAAAATCTCTCTTTTTCCAAAACTTGAGGAGACGATTGGTTGGCATAAACGAGAATACTTGCAGCGAGGTATTTTATGATAACGTACGTTTTAAAGAAATAATATAAACCTAAAAGCTAGCTTTTTGTTAGAATAAAAAGAGAAATAACATTATTTTCTTGATAAGGGACATGAGCCATTTGTTTCATATGAAGGCATGGAACAATTGCATCGCTTTATCTTTATAATGGCAGTCACACATGTAACTTACAGTTGCTTGACAATGCTCCTTGCAATCGTCAAGGTAAGCTTATTCCATTTGATAGTGTACAGATTCTTGTATTAGTAAAAGTGTATTCTAACTATACTGTTGTCCAGATTCATAGTTGGAGGATTTGGGAAGACGAGGCTCATATGGATCGAAATGATTGCTTAACTGGTAAGCATATATGGTTAACAAGCAATCAAATATGGCTATCTTCTCCTTTTAGATTAGACAAAGAAGTCTGTGAAAATAAAGGACCCATTATGAATTACTTAATTATCATTACTTTTTACTAGTTCAGATTATGACATATATTATATATTATATGACGAAAATTAATCAAACGGATACTGTTTAGTCTCAAATTTTCGTCACACTCATATATATTTTGATCTATTTACTGGTCATATTGAAATTTGTTTCGTAAATCTTGTATCTTACATATAAAAATTTGATATGCAGTGGACGCACGAGAAAAGATACTCCGAAGGCAAACAACATTTGTCCAATATCATACATCTGCCCCTCTTGTTAAGAATAAATTACTTATATGGATGGTAGGTTTTTTAAAAAAAAAATTAGGATGGTAGGTTTTTACTTCTTTAAGAAACTTAAAATGTACTACATATATGTTATTTAGGTAGGATGATTGAAACAAACCTAACTAAAGATGATGGCTCATTAAGTAGTTTATATGTTTGGGACTCAGGTTTATGCGCAAATACATATTGTGTTTCCAATAGCTAAGCTATTAAACTTTATTGATCTTACAGATATGTTTTTTCCGACAATTCGGACACTCGGTTGTTCGTCCTGACTATCTAACACTGCGCAAGGGATTTATTTTGGTACGTGATCTTTCGTTCACTTTCATAAAAATTGTGGTTTCAAATCCATTCATATAGCTTTTTCTGTGATAAAAAAAAATCATTTATGTATGTCTATTATGCTAACATAAGCATTTATTATGTATTTTACTTTAAACAGAACCACCACCTGTCTTTGACATACGATTTTCATAGCTATATGATCCGCTCTGTGGAGGAAGAGTTTCAAAAGATTGTTGGTGTAAGGTGAAATACGTTTTTGCTTAGAAAAATAGTATGATACATCTTCCTCTGAGTTTTGTTTTGTAAAACTTGTAGTCATTATTCATTGAACATATGAGCGTATAGTATAGGTTAAGTGATGCATGATTTGCGCTGAGTAATTTGCTTTCATGATATCTTCCAGTGGTCCACTTTGGGGGTTTGTCGTTGCTTTCATGCTTTTTAACATCAAAGGTATGCATACTTAATTACTAACTATACTTTTTAAAACACCTAGTGGAAAATACATTTTTAAAAAATAAATCTGACGCCATAAATTTAAATCGTTGTAGGTTTACAAAAAAAAATAAATCGTCGTGCATGGCAAATGTTTTTATTTTATTTTTGTGTTTTAACTTTTAAGAGTTTTTTTGGACATGGATACTGCAGGATCAAATCTTTATTTTTGGATAGCGATCATTCCAATCACGGTACGAACTAGTTTTCCACTTTATGTTTCTCTTTCTGTAATTTCTATTGAACATTTGGTTTTATTATCTTTTTTTGAACAGCTAGTTCTTTTGGTTGGTGCAAAGTTGCAACATGTAATCGCAACTTTAGTATTAGAAAACGCTGGGATAACAGAATATGCTTCCGGTGTAAAGCTGAGACCTCGTGATGAACTTTTCTGGTTAAAGAAACCGGAATTACTCTTATCCCTTATTCACTTCATTCAGTTTCAGGTGTGTATAATCTTAGGAAGCTCTGTTAAAATCACATAGGATTTTTTTTTTTTTCTTACCGTAAATAACATGTGCATTTTGTTTCTTAATTAGAATGCATTTGAGTTGGCTTCGTTCTTTTGGTTTTGGGTAAGTTTTTGTCTCTCTGGCTCTGGCTCTGTCTCTATTTGCGAAAATACTTTATTTCACGGCCGGCTCAACATTAGCAAAAAAAAAAAAAAGAGTGATATCATGATTTAGTATTGGAAATGTATTCTAGTCACATGTTGAGAAAACTAAGATTATTTGGAACCTGGATTACACTCTCTATTTAGTTAATTGATGGCTCCGTGCAAAACTACACCTTGCACATGCCTAAATACGGCCTTGGTTGTATATTCTTACTATGTTTTGAAAAACTGTTCTTACATTAACATCATCTATTCTTGTTCTTTTCAGTGGAATTTCGGATACAACTCTTGCTTCCTGAGGAATCATCTACTTGTCTACTTGCGACTTTTTCTAGGGTAATCAAGTTTCTCGATTAAGCCATTAAAATTTTGTATGTTTTCATATAGCTCGAGTCTTTAACACGGTTGGTTCCATGTTATTGTAGGTTTTCTGGACAGTTTTTATGTAGCTACAGCACACTACCACTCTATGCACTTGTGACCCAGGTAATATTTTCAGATAAAAAAAAACATTACGAGATTCTATTTTTATATAGTTATTGTAACTCAAAAACTACTGGATAATGATTTTCATCTATAAACCATAGATGGGTACAAATTACAAGGCAGCACTGTTACCTCAACGGGTAAGAGAGACAATTCATGGTTGGGGGAAAGCAACTAGAAGGAAAAGAAGACATGGATTGTATGGAGATGATTCAACTATACGAACAGAAACAAGCACAATTGCATCCATTGAAGAATACGATCATCAAGTGCTTGAATTTTCCGAGACCTCTCCAACTCAAGGTATTGAGCTCGAGCTACAGCTTCGGTATGGAGCTTCTACCTCGGTAGCTAGTGAAAACACTGGTAGAGTTGGAACACCCCTTCTGTGACCTTGTGCTTCAATATCCTCGACGTTGTAGACAGAAACCATACATTATACATGTCCCAACAAATGAGGGCGTAATTATTTGTACTTGCACAAGGCAGAAAATTGATTTTTGATACAAAACGACTTGTGTATTGTATTGTATTGAGAAATTTTAAGAAATGCCCCTTTCAATATTACCCCATTTATTTTTCAAAAATACCTTTTTGGATTTAGGATTGATTTAAGGTTTAATTTAGGGTTTACATTTTGTAGGGTTATGGTTTAGTGTTTTACAAACTATTTGAGTTTATATTTGAGGTGTTAGGGTTTATATTTTAGGAGTTTTGGATTTATTAAAGATTAAAAGCTTTTTTTTTGGATTTAGAATTTTAGGGTTTAGGCTTTTAACCCTTATTCCTAGATTTTAAGCCTTACAACCATACAAAATATTATTGAATATTTAAAAATATTAAAAATAATAATTTAGATTGAAACTAATATATTTTTCAAAAATAACCAAAAGAGGGGTATTTTAAAAAATGTACACACAAAAGGGGCATTTTTGAGATATCCCTTGTGTATTATCCGAGAGTATGTACAACTTAAAAAATTTTAAAGAGAAATTCACTAGAATAGTGTTAATTTTTTCAATAATTACTAGTTTGGAGTGTCTCTCATAGACTTACTAGAATTGTGTTAATCTTTTGACAAAAGACCATTTACCCATATTAGAGAAATTAATCA
>OVAP01006323.1:0-11912 GCA_900406295.1 Aurinia saxatilis
TTCTTCCATTAGCATTAGTCTCATTGGCTAATCTAGGGGTCTGGGATTTGTGCACATTGACTTGAGTTGATCTTTTAGAATTTGCCTATGAAGGTTTGGGTAGTATTAGTACGGAATAAGTTTGAGGGAGTTGGAATTTGGAATTGGAGCTGGAAATAGAGGATTGGAATGTGGTTGAAAATGGAGGATAGATTTTTCTGCAATAGGATATCATGTATGCCATGTTATGCACTCGCCCATATGTTGCATGTGCTTTGAGCATGACTAGCAGATACCAGTCTGATCCAGGTGAAAGTCACTGGATAGCAGTTAAGAACATCCTTAAGTACTTGAGAAGAACTAAGGACAAGTTCTTAGTCTATGGAGGAAGTGAGGAACTTGTTGTGAGTGATTATACTGATGCCAGCTTTCAGACAGACAAAGATTATTTTCGATCACAGTCTGGATATATCTTCTGCCTTAATGGAGGAGCAGGAGTTGGAAGAGTTGCAAACAGGGCACTGTGGCAGACTCTACAACCGAAGTTGAGTATATAGCTGCTTCTAAAGCAGCTAAATAGGCTGTTTGGATTAAAAAGTTCATTACTGAACTAGGTGTGGTTCCTAGTATTTCAAGCCCAGTGGATCTTTATTGTGATAACAATGGAGCCATTGCACAGGCGAAAGAACCTAGATCCCACCAGAAATGCAAACACATAGAAAGGCGATATCACCTTATTCGTGAAATAGTCGATGGATGCAAATGTTGCTGATCCGTTGATGAAACACCTTCCGCGGCCTAAGCATGAAAGTCATACCGCTGCAATTGGCATTAGATTTATAAATATGTAATCTTAATTATAGTGGGAGTTTTACTTTTATGATATGATGTTCAACATTTGATTTTATTTTAAATTAATGAAATTTGTTTCAGTATTATTTGGTTATTGGATAATCAAACAATAGTCCCAAAATAGTTTATATTATTCTTATAGGTCATCAAGTACGTGACTTGATCATGAAACCATGTAAGTGAAAGATAATATAAATTATTGTGATCCTTAGTCAAGGTTGTCAAGCATGGAAAATTAATAACCATGAATGACTAGTATGTGAGGTGATTGATGACTAAGTTTCGTGAAGTCGTTGATATGTGGTATTAAAATCAATCACATAGATATGTGTTAGAGAACATAGTATTGGACTGACCCGCTATGAGAACTCTACAAGATTGTTATATGAGTGTCATAAGAGTTTCTCATCACAACTATAGAGTATAGTCCTTTGACCAAAGTTCATCATGATTTCTTATGCATGGATTGGTTTGCTTTGACTCTGTCAAACGTCAGCTGTAAAAGGTGACTATAAAGATAGTGATCGGGCACATTATGAATTGTGTAAGGAACATGGATGGAAAAAGATGGGATTTGTCCCTTCCATATAACGGGAGATAAATATCTCTGGGCCATCGAAGATTTGATACTGATAAATGCATGGCCGTGCTCAAACGAGGTGAATGTCAATCATTTGTTTTAATCAGTATAAACTGGAGTTCGATAACCTATCGAGATTCGACAATCGTATAATATTAGGTGGTTATAATGTTTTGCTAGAGACCGCTTATAATCTGTGGACTTGAATTGCTAATATTATACCATTCCATAGGGTCACACACCTAAGCAAATTGGATCAATGATATTTTAGGTTATATATATGATATATTTATAGCTGTTATATAAGATATAACAAATAAGAGAATGGTATAATAATAATGTATGTATGTATATATGCGATATACACATACACATACACATACATAGGTAACTTTGAGGAAAGATAATAATGTTGGAAGATTATTATCAGTGTGGGCTTTGGCCCAATTAATACCTTCATCTCGTGTGTACTCATTATATATATATATATATATATATATATATATATATGAGATGCATAATATGCTGTTTAAAAAGTTCTTAAAACTAAATGTGGCTGTCAACCTAATATCCTAGAGACACAAAGTGTTGTGATCTTTTGGTTTTATGAGATTGAGATCTCTAAGGTACTATCATACCGTTTCGATCCAGTTTGTGTGCGTGTAGATACCAGTAGAAGCACGACACTTGGAGTGCTAAACCTCGAATTATTTTAGCCCATCTTCCACTACAAAATATCAGGTATATTTGAAACCCAAAGATTTAGATTTATTTCAGTATTTGCAGGAGATCTTGGCAATTGAATTCATAGACTAGTATTTATAAATTGTTATAAACCGGTACGAATTCCAACACACTTAACTCTCGAATCCTCTTTGGACAAATGACGGAAAAGATAAATGCACTTTGGTGACATAGGTACTCAAATCAGTTCTCTTAAATTTCATGAACCGCTATATACCGTAAACCGGAATGTGTTACATTTCGGTTTATCTATTTTCGGATGGAAAAAAAAATGTTTCTTGTACAGGTTACAATCATTTGCACTCTGTCTTGTTCAATCTTCCTTAATTAATAATGTTTCCAAGATTGTAGACAGGAGACAAGTCACTAGTGGATACATTGGTAAGCCTACTAAAGGGCCCAACTAATATTATTACAAAAAACTGCAGCGTTAAGCATAACCTTAATATTATTATGTAAGCTGTCTTCACCTAATCTGATTGTACGGACACCAGAGATTTGGGTTGGTGAGGTTTTCTGAGATTATTTTTACTATGTGAATCGGAATATGTTTGATCAGATTCATATTCCATGCCCCATGGTGTTTGATGATGCTTACCTGATTCAGCCGCATATGATCTTTTTTTTTTGCTAAACAAGATGATCTTTTTAAAGCTAAGGTACATATACTCCCAAGTGAATTTTTTTTTTGCTTTTTTTTCTTTAAGTGATGAAATGTTATTTGATATATCAGATTTAAGGAATCTTAAATCATAAATTACATATTTTAAAGAAAATTATCCCGTTTTTAAACTATAATTGTACTGATTATGTCAAACCTCGTTTATTTAAACCATAATTGTTTTAATGATGTCTGACTTTCTCGATAAATGAGATTTGGATTGGTGAGATTATTGTTAATCGGAATATCTTTGATGGGATTCATGTTTTTTTTGTCCAAGTATGTTTAAAGCGGTGATGGCCATGGCGTTTGATGATTCTCTTAAAAGGCATTCTCTCACGCTAAGGTACACTTTCTCAAGTTATTTTTCTTTTGAAGTGATGAAATGTTTTGTTCTTTTATTTACCAAACCAAGTTCTTTCAACTTTAATGAAACTTGAATCATATTACATATTTCCAAGCTTAGTATCACATTTTTCTTTTATCGTTTGTGAAGTTATATTCAACTTGTTTTTAAACCATGATATAGATTGAGCACTTCAGTTTCAAAAGCTTTAATTTGATGATAATTTTTCTTGTTTTTCCTTTATTTAAATTTAGTCCATTCAATAAACTTTTCTGTTAGATCAATGATTTTTTTTAAAAAATATTCTAAATTGCATATATTCTTTTATAATTGGAGGATCGTATGAATTGCCATGTCCAGGGTTCAAAAACCTTAGCGACTACTTAGTATGCATACTCAAAAAGTTACCGTCGATCATCAAACAAAGGTCTAACAACAAAATAGGACGTTAAATTTTTCCTGAGGGAAGAGAGAGAAAGTTTCTCTCGCTTATCTCTAAACAAAGAGAGTTTGACCTAGAGTTCTCAAACCGCCGCCTAGTCTTTTGCCTCTCCGGTGGCCCTTGTGGTTGCCGGAGAGGACTTACTTTCCCTTTTCCTTTGTTTCTCTAGCTTCCCTTTCGCCGGATCTATCCGGATTCTAGTTTGATTTGACACAACCCTTTAATTCCTAGATCATGGTGATGGTGTTCTCCTCGGTGACTCGTCGGTGTTTCCAAAGATCTCGGCTTCTCTGAACTGGGTTTGTGCGGACTAGACTCGGTTTAGAGTCCTCAAAGCTTCAGCCTTAGGTCTTGGTGGCTCCACAGAAGGGCGACGATGACGGTAGAGGTAACACATTCTTGACACGGCCTCCGAGGAGTTATGCGAGCAGATCTTGTCTGAAGGAAGCCTGGAAACCTCATGTGCATGGAATCTACAGCTTTGAGGACGGTCGGAGAAAAGTGTATATTGGGTCTAAGGGTGGAGGCTCGGCGGCGACTCAAGCGCATTCCGGCTTTTGGATGGGGACTCGGTGAAGATTGAGTGGAGGTTTCTTTAACATGGCCTTCGTCCTTCTCTCTGGTTTCTCTTCTGTGGCACTAAATCCAGTGGTCTACTCAAGATGCGTGGAGGTGTATTTTTTTCTCTCTTTCCCTTTTTTCCCTCAACCCTTCGATTGCTCCTTTAGTTGTTTCGTGGTTTAGCTCTTTCGGAAGAAAGAACACAATGGTTTGATTTTGGTGATTCGGCACGGCGTAAACGGATAACCGGTGGCAATTTCTGGCTCTCGGCGGCGGGATCCGTAGATTCTAGGGTTTGACATTAAACAGGGTTCCGGTTTATGTCATTGTGTAATTTTAAACCGAAATCCGGTTATTTCTAGTTACTGTTGACCGATTTTTTCTCCTATTTATTACAATTGTAACTGTGTTTGCATTTATATTGGAAAACCTTTTTCAAAAAAAAAAAACAAAAAAAAATAGCACCTTCACAAATAAAGCATTTTAACTATCATTTTTTCAGTACATATTGAATCTCCATTATAAATCTTAAGGTAGGCTATTAAACTTTTTATTGTGTACAAATTTGAAACTTTATAAATTAACCACACAATGAATGTATTTTTTTTTATATAAGATTTGCCTTTTAAAGCAATATTCTAAACCTATTCCAGACCTACGAATCCATCTGGAAACCCTAAATAAAATCTTGAAGATTTTGATTATAAATTTTCTTGGTTTTTCCATCAATTAATTAAGGTTAGTTTCTGTTATATTTTTGTTGGCACAATGATAATATTTTTGTTGGAACATCTATTTATTAAACTGTATTACATTATAACTAAAAACATGATAAACTAAAAATACAAAAATAAATTATCAAAAACTATACGAAGTTTGTAAACTTATCAAATTATCTAAGATTTGTTAAGATTCCCATTTAAAAACCCTAACCACTACTAATATAATAGTGTCAAAAACTACAAGCTACACAGAAACTAACAATATCTCACTCAAATGACCCCAAAAAAAAATCTAACTCTTTAGAAGATATTTACTTTTTTAAGAAAGTATGTTGTTAGATTCGACCATAACTTATAATCTCTCGACTTTCTCTCTGAAGAATTCATTTGTGGACATTCTCGTTTTAGAATCTTTTCTGAATTGTAAGAAAATGAGAGCTCAAAGGTCTTTCTATATATAATCCTAGTTTAGGCTCTTAAAGTTTTTATTGTAAACGTAAACTTTTACATAGAAACATTTCATAGGTTTTTCCATAATTAATCATTCAACAAAATTTTGTCCTTGCCCTAGCTAAAAGCCTTCTGTTCAGCAACCCATCTGACTTGACTTGTATTTCTTAGGGACTGAAGTTATCTGATTAGTTAGTTTAGTAGCTTATGGTGTTTTTTGTTTCTCTAGTCTTGGACTCCTTATTTCATTGTCTTATGCTCTTGTTTTTCTAGTGTTTCATATCTTCTGGACATCCTCAGGTGTAGATGAGAAAATTTGAACTTTTAGGCTTCTTGTTTGAGCAACGGTTTTTTTTGTTTCAGCCCGAAATATTAATTGGGATTTTATGCTCTTGTGATTTACGTATTATGCTAAAACTATTTTGTGTTTGACAACTGAGTTGATTTACTTGGTGTCTCTGTAATTAGGACTAATAGGAGAATTTATGAAAACGGATGAAATGTGATGTAAATCGTCCATCCTAGCTAACAAGAATAAATTCACATATGCCAAATTGCTTAATCATAAAATAAATTCTCCTATTAACGCTAGTTACTTAAGAGAGCCACCAAGTAAATCAAATCAATTTTTTAGATGCATAAAATAATTTTAGTATAGTAGGCAAATCACAAGACATAAAATCCCAATTAACATTTTCTGCCGAAACAAAGAACCTTTGCTCAAACAAGAAGCCTAAAAGTTTTTTTTTTTTTTAATGTACACCTGAGGATGTCCAGAAGATACAAAACACTAAAGAAGCAAGAACGTAAGAAAATGAAAAAGCAGTCCACGACTAGACAAACAGAAACACCAAGCTAATAAACTAGCATATCAGATAACTTCAGCCCCAAAGAAACACAAGTCTAAGTCAGATGGATTGTTAGTCCTGGTTTAGGTTTAGAAGTATTGCTTAAACCGAAGGCTTGTACCTTTTTAGCAAACAAAAAAGAAGGCTTGTAGCTAGAGAAAGGACAATTTTTGGTGAATGTGTGATTATGGAAAACAAAAACTATAAGAAAATTTTAATTTTGAAATAATTGAAAATTAATTCTGAGAGTACAACCACAATTTAAATTTTGATATCTTTCTTTTACTGTAATTTATTTTCATGAATCCAATTAAGACATATATTGCTCTCTATTTTTTCCGGGATAACTAAGACTAAGACCGTTCTTTAATTTCATCTTGCTCTCATTCCGCCGAAGATTTGGAAATTTTTTAGGAATCAATCTTTTGACTTGGACATCAACATTGCTTTCTCCAACCAGATAAATATGTTTTCTCAGAATGTCCAGAATCTATTTTCTGAGTGTTCTTTGATATTTTCTTTGTTAATATTTGAATATTTTCGATGGGATTCATATGTTTTTCTTTGTTAATACATTCGATCATATCATGTGTAAGTTTTAAACCTTTCAACCACATTGAAGGGATGTTACAAACATTGACAGATTTCATAGAAAAACATTTTGTATCTAAAACTTCATTTTCATTGCCAAAGCAAAATATGAATCCGCTTTCTGGTCAAAGGAACATAACACGTTGCACATAAGATTGATGGTAGAAGTACATGAAGGTTGATTCAGCTAGAGAAGAGGATCAGCCGAATGGTTGTCGAGATCAAGAGTGGTTCCTTTCAAACACTTGTAGTCATAGACATGACCACACGCCAACACGCACCTCTTAGAGTTTAAGCAAACCATATATGACAGCCTCCGATCCATAATGGCCTAAAGCTTTTTTTGCTTAAACTAGAAGAGGTGCGTGATGGCGTGTGGTCATGTCTATCACTTCAAGCGTTTGAAAGGCACCACTTATGATCTCGAGAACAATTTGGCTGATCCCTCCTGCATTTTTTGCATTAGCGTATCCAGCTGAATTAACCTTCAGTTAATTCTACCATTAATCATATGTGCAATGTGTAATGCCCCTCTGATCATGTATTAATGGATTAATATTTTGTTTACACAATGACAATAAACTTTACATACAAATATCAAAGACTTTCTCTGAAATCTGTCATTGTTTGTTTACATCCCTTGAATCTGGTTGAAAGGTTTAAACCCTTACACATGATCTATATGAAAACTAGAAGAGCTTCTATAGCCAAAAGTGGATCATGGCATGTTCAAGAAGCAAAAACACATGTTAGTAGTTGCTAATATATTTATAACCAATAATTAGTAGCCGTGTAGCCTAATGTCCCTTCTCGGAAAACCCTAAACTATACCAATCATATGTTCTTGTTTTTCATTGTCTTATTTTCTTGTTTTTTTTATTGTTTCATATCTTCTGGACATCCTCAGGTGTAGATGAGAAAATTTGAACTTTTAGGCTTCTTGTTTGAGCAAAGGTTTTTTTTTTGTTTCAGCACGAAATGTTCATTTGGATTTTAAGCTCTTGTGATTTACGCAATATGCTATAACTATTTTGTGTTTAACAATTGATTTGATTTACTTGGCGTCTCTCTAATTAGGTAATTAGAACTAATAGGAGAATTTATGAAAATGGATGAAATATGATGTAAATCTTCCATCCGCTAACAAGAACCAAACATAAATTCACATATGCCAAATTGCTTAAACACAAAATAAATTCTCCTATTAATGCTAGTTACTTAAGAGAGCCACCAAGTAAATCAAATCAATATTTAGATGCATAAAATAAGTTTAATATAGTTGGCAAATCACAAGACATAAAATCCCAATTAACATTTCCTGCGGAAACATAGAAAACCTTGCTCAAACAAGAAGCCTAAAAGTTCAAAAAAATTTATGTACACCTGAGGATGTCAAGAAGATACAAAACCCTAAAGAAGCAAGAACTTAAGAAAATGAAAAAGCAGTCCAGGACTAGACAAACAGAAACACCAAGCTACTAAACAAGCATATCAGATAACTTCAGCCCCTAAGAAACACAAGTCCAAGTCAATTGTTAGTTCTCGTTTAGGTTTAGAAGTATTGCTTAAACCGAAGGCTTGTACCTTTTTAGCAAACAAAAAAGAAGGCTTGTAGCTAGAGAAAGGACAATTTTTTTGTGAATGTGTGATTATGGAAAAAAAATAATAATAATCTAAATTTTGAAATTATTGAAAATTAATGCTGAGAGTACAACCACAATTTAAATTTTGAGATCCTTTTTTTTATTGTAATTTATTTTCATGAATCCAATTAAGACATATATTGCTCTCTATGTTTTTGGGGATAACTAAGACTAAGACCCTTCTTTAATTTCATCTTGCTCTCATTCCGCAGAAGATTTGGAAATTTTTTAGGAATAAATCTTTCGACTTGGACATCGACATTGCTTTCTTCACCCAGAAAAATATTGTTTCTCAGAATATCCGGAATCCATTTTCTGAGTCTTCTTTGATATTTACTTTGTTAATATTTGAATATTTTTGATGGGATTCATATATTTTTCTTTGTTAATATTTTGGATCATATCATGTGTAAGTTTTAAACCTTTCAACCACATTGACGGGATGTTACAAACATTGACAGATTTCAGAGAAATAAAATTTGTATCTAAAACTTCATTTTCACTGCGAAAACAAAATATGAATCCGCTTCCTGGTCAAAGGAACATAACACATTGCACATAAGATTGATGGTAGAAGTACCTGAAGGTTGATTCAGCTAGAGAAGTTAATGCAGACAATGCAAGAAGGATCAACCGAATGCTTTTCGAGATCAAGAGTAGTTCCTTTCAAACACTTGTAGTCATAGACATGACCACACGCCAACACGCACCTCTTAGAGTTTAAGCAACCCATATATGACAGCCTCCGATCCAGAACGGCCTAAAGCTTTTTTGCTTAAACTAGAATAGGTGCGTGATGGCATGTGGTCATGTCTATCACTTCAAGCGTTTGAAAGGCACCACTCTTGATCTCGTGAACTACTCGGCTGATCCCTCCCGCATTTTCTGCATTAGTGTATCCAGCTGAATCAACCTTCAGTTACTTCTACCATTAATCATATGTGCAATGTGTAATGCCCCTTTGATCTGGGACTAGCGGATTAATATTTTGTTTTCACAATGACAATAAACTTTATATACAAATATCAAAGATTTTCTCTGAAATCTGTCATTGTTTGTTTACATCCCTTCAATCTGGTTGAAAGGTTTAAACCCTTACACATGATCTATATGAAAACTAGAAGAGCTTCTATAGCCAATAGTGGATCATGACATGTTCAAGAAACAAAAACACATGTTAGTAGTTGGTAATATATTTATAACCAAGGATTTTTATTTTTTTTCGTGTGATTTCTAAAGGTACGTGAAATATTAAGGCAATATTTGTCTTAATGCCTTAACTATGGACACCATTCGAGATCATACAAAAAAAAGTAAAAAAAATCCTAACTTTGGCGGGTTAATACACATGAAATATATTTCTCTCTATTTTTTTCCGGGATAGCTAAAACTAAGATCCTTCTTTAATTTCATCTTGCTCTCATTCCGCCGAAGATTTGGAAATTTATTAGGAATCAATCTTTCGACTTGGACATCAACATTGCTTTCTCCAACCAAAAAAATATGATTTTTCAGAATATCCGGAATCCATTTTCTGAGTGTTCTTTGATATTTTCTTTGTTAATATATTAGTTTATCCTAATATATTTATAACCAATGATTAGTAGCTGTGTAGCCTAATGTCCCTTCTCGGAAAACCCTAGACTATACCAATCATATTTTAGTGGTGGGGTTTTTTTTAACTTATGAAAAATCGATTCCTTAGGGTTCTTTGAGATTTTGAAGAACTCCATGTACCAACATAGATATAAAAAATTGTTGGTCCGGCTTTCCATGCCCAAATTGTAATAATGTGAGTTAGGGTTTACTTCGGGATGAGAAAAAAAATGTTAATCGAGATTGTGTTTGGGCTGTAACTGTGAAAGTTTTGGTTACTTAAAAACTAAAGGGGTGAGACGTAAATGGAAGATGACAAAGGGCCATTAAATATATATATATAGTGACATAGATACACAAAACAAAATCTTGTTTAGGGTGTACAATAAAACGGACCAAAAATTTCACACGGATCAATAATGACATGGTTGTATGACAAACAAAATGTTGTTGCACCTACCTATATTTGTATTAACCCAAAAAAATAATATGATTTGTTGATTATTTTTGTATGATCTACCATAACAATGTTCGAAATATTAAAGCATTGATATCATTTGATCATTTCTTTTTTTTTAAATACTCAATTTTTGTGTGAATTAACTCACCAAAGGTAAGGTTATTTAAAAAAATTGCATGACATCTAAGGGTGTCCAAAGTATGAAAGCAATGACATAATCTGGTAAATTAAAAATACTCAATATTCGTGTGTATTAATCCACCAAAATTAGGATTGTTTATTTTTGTTTTGTATGATTTCTAGGGGTGCTGAAAATATTAAGGCAATGATATCATTTGACAATTAATAAATATACTCAGTTTTCCTGTGTATTAAGTATTAAGCCGCCAAAGTTAGGATTTTTTCAACTTTTTTGTATGATCTCGAATGGTATCCAAAATTAAGACATTGATATCTTTTGGTAGTTTTATTAAAAATACTCATTTTCATGTATTAACCCACCATAGTTAGGATTTTGTAACTTTTTTTGTATGATCTTTAGCAGTGTCCAAAATATTGAAGTATTCAGAACATTTTGTAATAATAAAAAGTACTCAATTTTTGTGTGTATTAACCCACCGAAGTTAGGATTTTTTTTACTTTTTTGGTATGATATAAAGGGCAATTTTCCAAAATACCACATTTGAAGTGGTAGTTCCAAAAATATAACTACAAAAATTATTTTCCGAAAATACCACTACAATTTTTAATGTACCTACCACAAAAATTAAATTAATCTTGAAACATTCAAAACTAAACCCTAAATCTAAAATAGTTAACCCAAACAAAAATAAATAAAATATAAACCCTTGAAAATCATTTCCAGTTTTTGTAGTATTTTTTGAAAACATAAAATTTTAGTGGTTTTTTTGGAAAATAAATCTTATAGTGGTATTTTTGGAACTCACTCTTCAAAGTATGGTATTTTAAGGAATTTCTCAAATATAAAGACATTGATTTTTTTTCTTTTTTTGTTCTTTTCTTTTTTGTGTCAACAACAATAATATGCACTAAGCTGGGCTCGAACACAGGCGGTGACACAGTGATGGTACTATCACAAACCACTAGGCTACAAGTCCTGGTCAATATAAAGACATTGATATCATCTGGTAATTCTACAAAAATACTTAATTTTCTTGTCTATTAAACCACGGAAGTATTCATGTTCCGGTTTTTTTCTTTCTTTTTTGTATGATCTCTATCGATATTCAAAATATTAAAGAATTGATATCATTCAGTAATTTTAGAAAAAAATACTCAATGTTCGTGAGTTAGGATTTTTTTAACTCATTTTGGTATGATCTCAAAACGATCCTAAATATTAAACCACTGATATCATTTGGTAATTTGATTAATATATATATATATATATATATATATATATATATATATATATAT
>OVAP01006324.1:0-11911 GCA_900406295.1 Aurinia saxatilis
CCATCAGCCCACTGAGATGCTAACATCGGTGTCATCACCATATCCTTTCATCGGTGGACATAGTGGGCCCTTTCCATAACTCGAAATAAAAACGTTTTCTGCTTGTCCTAACTGATTATTTTTCCAAGTGGGTGGAAGTAGAGCCATACGCTAGCATCAAGGACGCCCAGGTCGAACATTTCGTGTGAAATTTCATCATTTGTCATCACGGAGTACCTTACAAAATCATCACAGACAACGGGTCCCAATTCATCTCGGCCCGCTTCGAAGGGTTCATCGTGAAGTGGAAAATTCGTCTCAGCAAATTAACTCCTCGCTATCCACAGGGCAGCCAAGCATAAGCGGCCAACAAGACAATCCTCGATGGACTCAAGAAGCGACTTGATGCCAATAAGGGAAGATGGGAAGACGCACTCGATTGAGTCCTCTGGTTCCACCGGACGACCCCCAGGCGACCAACCGGAGAAACTCCCTGCGCACTCGTGTATGGGACAGAATGTGTCATCCCATCAGAAGTAAAGTTTCGAGGCATACAACTCACGCTCCTCCCGCAACATTAGGATCTCAATCACCTCTTACAAATCTATGAGTTAGATCTAATCGACGAGCATCATGACCAAGCGTACATCAGACTACAGAACTACCATCAGGCAGCCGCAAGGTACTACAACAGCAAGGTCAGGCCCAGGCGATTCAAGGAGTCTGACCTTGTCCTCCGCAAAGTGTTCCAGAATACAGTTGAACTAAATGCTGGCAAACTTGGGACGAACTGGGAGGGACCCTACAAGATCTCAGAGGTTGTAAAACCAGGCGTCTACAAACTCGTCAACATGGAAGGNCATGGGTCTTGGAATGCAACACATCTCAAGAAGTACTATCACTGAGTGTCATCATAAAGCATTCATAGCATGATGAACTACGAGTTGACTTGAACAATTTCTAGGGTACGTAGGCAGCTCATCACCACGATGAGTTCAGTTGACCCCTTCTCTTAAAAAGGGGGGAGTGGGGTAGTATACTCATATACTCCCACACAATTTTCGTGGTTCATAAAAACTTTTCATCAGCACTTATCCAGTGGGCCACACCAGCAGTGTGATAGCACTAAGCCTATCTCTGACCATGTTCCAAGTAACACACCACCTTCCTTCTAGCAAATAACTTTCAAATGACTAGACTTAGATTAGAACCCACATGCCTTCTTTCAATTCTCACTTGCATTTCGGGTCCCACCACCGTTCTCCCAACAAATCATCCATGCCTCTCAAAGCATGTTGTTAGGGTCACGGGGAGCAGGGTGGCTTCAGAACCGATTCGTGGTGATCAAGCTACGTCGACATGGGCCCACACGGGAGCTCTTAAAATGCAAACCATTGTTGACGGTAGCATTGAGCTAACAATCCTATCACAGCTCACGAACGAAGGTTACCTAATCTTCAAGCGTATAAAATCGCACCCACTGTTGCTGATCCCAGCAGTGGTATATACCCAGGGTCATGAACACCATTTCTATGGTAAAGCGCGCGACATCTATTGTTGGAAGCAGTCTCACTAGATACAGAGTGGAGGTGTGAAATAAATAGTTTGTATTTGAAAACCCAGCAACTCAACGTTGGTCATACACATCCCATGGGCACATCCTTGATGCATCGTCACAGGGAGGGATATTATTTGGTTTAAGCTTTCTCCACAAAAAGCCTGATCGCTATGATCATCTAAGTGACCCATCGAAACCCAGCTGTCATGCTGGTCATATGCATCTCATGGCCATAATCCTCGTGCCAAAACGCTGGCATCACAACGCAAGCTAAGGTACTATCCAACCAGGGGGTGATATTTGATAAACATGATCCCTCCAAACCCGACCAGAATATTTCGCTTGCCCACTCAAGTCAATCACACTTCTTTTCTGAGAGGTCGCTACTCAAGGCAAATGGTGAGGCAAAGACTTTAACCCATCGCAACAATGACTGCATCGCAATCAAAACAACAAGGAACAACGCCATCTTACAAGGCAACATCCAACGAACATTTGAGCATGGGTGAAGCAGTTGAAAGTATCAATCATATTTTTTCAAGTGCAAGATTTGTAGTGAGTCTTGGGAATTAACACTATTCAGGAAGTCCTCAAATGAATTTCTTCTATCTAACTCATTCCAAAATAACATTATGCAATTCCTAAAAGGCTAAATGGAAGAAGGGATATAGGATGAGGTATCTTGTTAACTTATAAGATAGAGAATTTGGAAAATGTGGTTTACAAATATATTTAAAAATAAAAAAATGGATTGTTCCTAGTGTCATAAGAAAAGCTCTATAAAAATGAAGGAATAGTTTAGGAAAAAACCCTTTATAATGATCTTTTTATCATACCAATCAAAGTGCACATAAGCAAAGTGCCAAAAGACATTTCAGCAGGTTTTTGTTAAGCATGATCAGTTCTTCTCAATTGCGAATAGTTCATGGAGCTATTCAACTCAACAAGGAGGTATTGGATTGATTTTATGTAATAAGTAAGCCACTAGAAGGTCAAGGGATCAACTGCGATACAACTAACAATCACACCCTTAGAAACAGAAGCTGCGGCATTAAGAATAGTTGTCCTACAAACTAATAGGTTGGGTTTTTAAAATGTATGATTTTGTGGCGATACATGAGAGATTTATGCTCTTTTTTAGTCCTCAATATATGAGAAGGAGTCTCAAGATGGTGAAGACTAGAGTATATCCACACATATAAGGGACATTAAGCATTTGAAAAAACACTACAAGAAAACAAGAAAATTTCCATGACAGGTTTAGTTTTAAAGTAGTCGCAAACATGGTAAAAAGGGACGACATAGCGACAACACATGACCATCGGATTTGAATCGTCGCAAATCCAGGACGTCGCAAATTGGTTGAAAATTATGCCACTGTTTTGCGATGACCTTAAACAGTGGTAAAATTTGCGACGACAAAGCAACTACTTTTTGATATGAAGATTAATTGCAAATCAGTGGCTTTAAGGTTTCTGATTACATTAGGACTGTTATTATGGTCAATATGAAGTTGGAAAGTAATCACAAAATACTGCGACGTATTTCCAACCGTTTGTAGTGTGACGAATATGCGACGGCCTTGTAGTGGTGCATGATATGGTGGAGTAGTTGGTATGTCGTCACTTTTTGTGCCGATTGTTTTAGGACTGACTATGCATCGTATGGGACTGAAATGCTACTGTTTTATCAGACTGAAAAGCGACGACATGAACAATATATATGCGACAGAAAAGCGACGACGTAAATAAGTTTTATAGTTTTTTTTTGCTTGAATATTTCAAATGTATTAATTGATTTAAATTGTACGATTAGAAAAGCAAAAATATTTTATAGAATCTAAAATATGTTCAAACTTTAAAACATAATTTATGTTCAAAATGCAAAGTAAAAAACACTAAGGAATAGAGGAGGCCGATGGTGTTGCATTAACTACGGACGGACCATCGGGACTGGTGGATTGGTTGGGGGGGGGGGNTTGACCTTGAGAAAAGAGACGACTTTGTCCATGTACTGCTTCTGTTGAAGGCTCTCCTGTTCTCGCCGAGCGAGCTCCTCGTCTCGTCTTTTGTTCTCTGCCTCTTGTTCCTCGATCTGCCGGTTCACTGCCTGAAGCTGCTCTTGCAACATAGTGATTGTAAAGGAGGAGGAGGTGCACCGATCCTTGCCCTTCCCGAGTGTACGGGATAGTCTGCCGAGCCCATAAGGATTTCCCCGGTCATTAGTAATTGTGGACTAGAGGAAAAATTGGTTCATCTCTCCGTAGTGAGTTTCGGAGGTTGATAAGTGCCGTCGGAGGTCAAAGAAGGATCACCGGCACGCTGAGATAGCTTTTCCTGCAAGGTCTTGTCATAATTATACGCGATCAGCTTCGCCTTTGCATCGACAAAGGACCCATCTTTCCGTGTATGAGTCTTCAAGAAAACTTCTCCAGCGGTGACAGGTTTCTGAAGTTCCGATTCCTGCATGAAACATAAAACCAGAATGAAACCCATATAGAGATAACTAATTTCAAAAGAGTAAAGCAGAATACAGAACCGAGGCTAATACTACCACAACAAACCAAAAGACAAAAACAGAAAAGAAAACACCACATTGAAACAAGTTAAAAAACAAAAAAAATCGCAAACTGAAATCAAGGAAGAAAAACAGTAAAGAAAAAACTAAACTGATATCAATCAATAAAAGACCACGTACCATGTTGCACTCATGCTGAGCAAAAGATATCGGGCCACCGACATGCTTGTGCACCCCTAGGCCGTCCCGTTCAGATTTACGAGAGTCGGATGCATTCTTGCTCTCTCTAAGGATTCATCAGAATCAAAATATTCTCACATTAACTTCCACAGATCTGCCCCGATCCATCGAGGTTTTGATTTGTCTCGATGTGTCCTAGCATAGCTCACCAACCCTTTCAATCGTCTGTTACAGATCTCATCAAAGCCAGCTCGCACTTGTTATGTGATCATTGTATCCTAAGTGTAGTGGTACTACAAGGAAAGGGGAACAAAAGCAAATTAGTGTCTACAACTAGAAACAGATAACATAAATATTGGAAACAATAAAAGCAAACAAGTAAGACCAAACTTAAAAGCTAAAAGCTCCTACAATAGTACAGCTAATCAAATTAAACAACTAACTAATGCTAACGAAAAACAGAAAGAAAATCAAAGTACTACCTAAATGAATCAGATTTTTCAAGGAAGCAGACGTACCGCTAGTTGAGTGAAGTATCTGTCTTGGATTTCAGGTGGTGTGACTTGCCAAGTGTAATACAGACCATCAAATTCCGCCTTCAAAATCTTGACAACCTTCTTCACTAAAACACTCTCATTCCGATCAAACCTACAAAACAGAGAAGGCAAACATTATAAACTGCAATCAGCAAAATAAAACAAGAGCTAAACAAACCTATATGTTATTCTAGAAACCCTAAATCATTAAACTTAAATCATTCAAGTAAACCGATAAGTAACTAAACTACAACCCTAAACAAATTCCTCTTACTCTAGAAACCGTAAAGCAGTAAAAGGAACTGCGTGGGTAAAATCACACAATCACTATTTGTTCGAGATTTCTGGAAGAGGGACTCAATACAAAGAGTGAGACACAAACACGGAAAGAACTAGCAAATGATTGCTTTGTATTGATTGTGAGTTAAAGTCTTTCGTAACGTAAGCTTTTAGGATTCTTAGACTTGAAAGAGATGATCATACAAGTTTAACCTAGAAGAGTATTTATACAAGATCATGCCGACCTCCAGATAAGTTTAACTCCTAGATCTTCTCATATATCCTTGATTCTCCCCTCCTTTTCCTTTCAGGTCGGCTCATCTTTATCTGGCCCGGGTCTGCTCGGCTATTGGACAGGATTTTGGCTTACCTTTGTACCGCTCGGCCAACCATATAATGACGAGGTCGTCTCTTTGGGACTAAAATGAAATTAGGCCGAGGATGTGACTTAGGCAAACTCCTCNTCGGCTCATCTTTATCTGGCCCGGGTCTGCTCGGCTATTGGACAGGATTTTGGCTTACCTTCGTACCGCTCGGCCAACCATATAATGACGAGGTCGTCCCTTTGGGACTAAAATGAAATTAGGCCGAGGATGTGACTTAGGCAAACTCCTCGGCCCGAATAATAAGCTTCAGATATGGCCGAGGACATGTGCTGACTAATGACCTCGGCCTTTCGTGTGTTATGAGTCATGCCGAGCTCGCGATTTAGTTAAGTGCTCGGCATTGCTGACAAAAGGTGATGATACATAATGCCGAGGACATGATATAAATGAAGTCCTCTGCTTTATGAGTATAACGGTGTATTGCCGAGCTCATGACTTGATAAAGTCCCTCGACATGTTGGTAGATATTGTTTATGCCGAGGTAGTGACCCAGACAGGCTATCCTCGGTGTTTACCCGTAGATATAAAGTCGAGGTAGCTCTTTAAAGCTTGACCTCTGTTTATCCGTTCAAAACTTAATCATTTCGGCAGGACTATTTATCTGTGATATGTTGTGGGCAGTTAGCCCCCCCCGGAAGCTCGCATGACCTAGTTCGTGTGAGATGAAGCCGAGCTTGTAGCTAACAGTCGAAATGATTTAATGTCGAAAGATGAACAGTTCTCGCTTGTTTTCGAGGCAAAACGTTTCGGTTTTCTCGCTTATTTTCGACGCAATTACTGCGGTTTCCCTCTTACCTCTATTTAAGATCTGTTCTCCCCTCATTTCTCTTCATTTCACATTAGCAGAAGAGTGAAGTAACATCCTTCTCAAGGTAAATCCTCTGTTCTCTCTCTTCAGTCTTCTTCAGCGTTCTTGATTGTTCTTAGCTAGATTCTTTAGCGCCGCCGCATTAGATTTTATTTTCCGGCGTATCGTTTAGAGTCTAGGGTTTATCCATCGATTGCCGCCATGAACGATGACTTCCGTCGATCGAACGTATTCTGAAGAGGAGGCCGAGCAAAGCGGGAGAAATGACGCCGAGGGCGTCGATATTCTGGAGGACTTCAGATCGGCCGAAGGTGAAGACGCATTAGACGAGGACTGTGTCCTACCTTCTTATATGCGCCGAGTCGTGTTGAGCGACTCCTCTTCTGAAGGAGGCGTAAAGGAGAACGCCACGAAGCATGCGTTCTCCATTGGATGTGAAGACTAGATGAAATTAAACTTATCTAATGCTTTCAAGAGCTCTTAAGTTTAGGCCAGTGTTTGATAAGATGGAAACGGAAGACAAGCTATTTAATGAATATTTTCTTCGAATGGATAAGGATGAGTCACAAAGATTTGGTCCACCAAGTATAAGAGATTGGGACGAAGTAGACAGGCTGGTCAAGTTTCTGGCTATATTTTATCATTTAACTTTAGTCGTTTCTGCATCTTCTAAGGTTAATGCACACAAGTGTTATGAGGAGATTCGTACGATAGAAAAGAATCTGATTAGACTGAGCAATAGTGGTAATTCAGATTTAGAGGAGAAAGTCAATACTATGAGAGCAAAGTTTGATAAATATTGGGCAGTTTGAGGGAAATTAACAAGATGATCATTGTGTCTAGTGTCTTGGATACCAGGAACAAGATGTCTTTTGCACAACTCTGTTTCGAGAAGCTATATGGCAAAGATAGTGCAGTTGGGAAAGCCATTTATAATTCAGTCTTGCAGTTGATGCGCAGAATGTTTGAAGAGTATCATTCTCTATGCAAATAACATCAATACAGGCTCAACATTCTCAGTCTACAGATGCATCTTCTTCTCAGACATCCGACTCTAGAAATCAAGAACAGGTTTCAATTGATATTGACGATGTTGATTTTGGTGGTTATGAAAGAATGGGTTCTACTTACAGGGAGTTTATCAATGAAAAGGGACTTCAACATTCCGGTAATGAGTTGGATCTTTATTTGAAGGAAGCATTGGAAAATCCTAAGTTACTACCATGTATAGAATGATATTCTTAGTTGGTGGAGGATGAACAGTCCAAAATTTCCTGTGTTATCAGAAATGGCTAGAAACGTGCTTGACATGCAAGTGTCTTCCATTGCACCAGAGAGCGCGTTTAGCACTAGTGGTTTTATTTCGGACCCTTATAGGAGATCTCTCACACATAATTCAATAGAAGTTTTGATGTGCACAGAGCAATGGTTGAAGTGTCAAATGTAAGTTAATGATAAAGGGTTTGTGACTATTTCAGAATTGATTGCAGACATAGAGTATCAAGACAAGCTACAGAGAGGCAATGACTAATAATAAGTGTGCTTTGTGAATTGTTTTTAGACTTTTAATTTTTGTAACTATCTTTTTATGTTTTATCCAGAGTTTGGGTTATGACAAGCTTTCACACTCACAAGATTCATACTACTTAGCTCTGAAAAGGTATCTTTGCTTACTAGTTTACTAGTTATAATCATTTAATGTTGATATATTTGTTAAGCTGTTTTTCATGTTGATAAGTATATAGGTTTGCTACAAAATTCAAATTGTTTAATTATATGCATGTTGCTAATGTAATTGATTCTTCCTTGTAATAGGTTGATAATGTTTTTTTGTTTTTCTTTGGATCATGAAAGCTTGTATTTGGCAATTGGCACTTAACTTTTATGTTACTTATGGTTCAATCATCTCTATTCTCTTGCACTTTGCAGTTTAAAACTTATTTTAAGAATTTGTGACAATGTTTTGTGGCACTTTAAAACTTATCTTATGAGTTATGAAATTGTGATTTGAATTTGACAATGTTTTTTTTTTCATCTTGTGTTATGCATTTGATTTACTTGTTTTAGAATTAGTCGTTGCATGTGAATATGATGATTCTTTCATTTTGTCTTTTTTCCATTGTATTAAGAACTTATGGAACTGTTTACCGCATATAACCATCTTGTTCGTGAAGATACTTATTGATGAAATTAAGTATTTGTTTGTTCACAAATGTGAAAGAAGTCCAATTGAATATAGTCTCAGCCCATATTTATATTATTATGCATTACAAATTTACAAGTGAATTTTTCATTCGGTTCTTTGGTTTTTACCCGGAACCAAACCGGAACCGATTTTTTCGGTACCAATATGGTTCCTCCAATTTTGGAACCGAACCAAACCGAACCGAATGGGAAGCGAACCGAAACCAAAACGATATGCATTATGTACTCATTGGACCTATTTAGGAACCGAAGAACCGAATGCCCACCCCTACCCGTCGAGTGTCGATCGACACCAATAGAGTGTCGATCGACACCACACGGGAAATTCAGGTACCAACTTAATTCTTCAACATGAAACCTAAATTAATGCATACCAACTTCCATTGAGCATGCAATCTATGATTAAACCCTAGCGAACCAAATTCCTTTGTGAATAGATAATCTACTCCTACTAAGATTTGTTCCAGCAATATTAACACTTCCATGTATAATAATTAACCTATGATCTAGACTCCAGGTGATCAATGAAGAGCTAGCATTAAATGTAATCTAGAGGAAGAATTAAAGGTTCAACCTAAATTCTCCATATGGCTATCAGTTCTTCATCTAAACCTTAGGAACCCAAAGCCTAACAAGAGATCTACTCAGACATAGCTAAGCAAAACATGAAGCAATTAATTGAAAAGAGCATACAATATCAAAGAGAAAAGATGAGAAAAGGGTTCAAAGGATACTTCTCTCCCTTACAAATTCTCTCTAAAATAAATAATGCATAAGCCTAACAATGGTTGTATAAAAGTATTTATAGGGTCTAGGATGGATTTGAGAATTAGGGAATTTACATAAAAGAATTGGTATAAATCTTCGTATTGAGATTTTTGGAAATTCAGAAAATATTCGTCTGGTGTCGATCGACACCAGGGTGACGTCGATTGACACCCTCCTCTGTTTTTCCCATTTTTCTTCGTTTCCTTTTTCGTCTCCTCAATCTTCCATTTTTGCTCCATAATTCTTCTAGATCCTTCCAAAGCTCAAAAACTTGTTCATGCACCTAAAATGACTCACTTGGACTCTAATAATAATATATAGACTCTAAAATATAAATAATTATATGTTTATTATCATAAAAACTGGTAACATACGAGATATATCAACTCCCCCAGACTTAGCCTTTGCTTGCCCTTAAGCAAAACATAAACCCAACTGTGAAAAAGGTTTGAAAATATAGAACTCACATTGCTTTAGAATGTCGGACTGATCTTAGTCAACTTAGTAATCCACACATTAGCTCGACTAATTCCAAACTTGACCGCCATGTACTTCTCCTTGGACTTCCTAAGCATTACAAATAAACCCACAGCCTCATTACAAAGTCGATGCCATTTTCATTGCTTGTCTCTCCATCCGATCCCAATGCCTTCAATAGTTCTAGACTCATTCCCATACAATGTTTGCCAAATCCACGTTTGAACATAAATATTCACTACTCTTCCCCAGACTTGAGTAGCACTAATAATCTACAGTATAAAGTATATAGTGTGGTTCCGGATTATCGAGAGCTTAGTCTCTAGTCTACCTTCAAGCTTTTCACTCTTTTTTTTTTTCTTTTCTGTTTTTGTAGTTCCCACCTCGGGAAAGCCTTGGCTTTTAATAATTTTCCTATTGGTATCATAAGTCACTTTTTCGAAAGGGAGAGTAGCAAATGCTTTCTCTTACTTGTTGAATTTGACAAGCATGTATGGAAGAATCAAATCCTAGTGCATTGATCACATTGAAGAGGTGCAATAAGCTCCAACCGTTCGGATATTCGTAACTTAGCATAGGTCTCTTTGTACTACCAATTGGCCCTTGGATTTTTCAATAGTCTTGTTCTGGAATTAGACTTGCTAACGATGGTCACCACTTTCAAAAAGACACAATCAAACAATCCAAGCAAATGATCATAGTTCAAACTGATTTTGACTCAATAAAATAACTCGTTAATCATAAATATTTTTGAAATTATCACAAATAAACTAAGACAAATAAAAATACATCAGTATTTTCCTCCCCCAGACTTAAACAACACTATCCCAGTGAGTAGAAGTCTCGAGGCGAGAAAAAACAAGAAATGTTAATCGAAAAGGCCAAAATCAGACCATTTACCTATGTTCTGCGTGTCGATCGACAATGAAGTGCATTGAACGACACTAAAAGGCACTGGCCAGTAGATCCGATTTATTTGAAATATGAGTTTTTCTTTTATTTTATAGTATAAAACGGTATTAAATAATATATAGTAATCAAAATCATGAAAATAATTTTAAAAACCCTAGAAAATTCAGGCCAATTTTATAAAATTAAAATCATAATTTTTGAAGTTCCGAATTATTTTAGAAAATTCAAAAACACTAAAAATAAACATAATAAATAATATAAGGTATATAAAACTCACAATTGGGTTGCCTCCCACCAAGTGCTTAATTTATAGTCATTAGTCTGATATTTGCATGATGGCAAATTATGGGGGATCATATGTAAATTATTGATAGCGCCTTTGATATATCTCGTATTTTACCGGTTATTATTATAATAAACATATAATTATTTACATTTTAGAGTCGATACACTATCATTAGAGTCCAAGTGAGTCATTCTAGGTGCATGGACGAGTTTTGGAGATTTGGAAGGGCTTCTTACTAAACTATCTTATTAAGCTAAACCGAATATAATTGGATTTTTGTCGGTTTTACTAAACTACTACTTGTTTAAATTCAATGGGGATAAAAATGCTAGACTTAGGGGACATCAATGGCAGACAAATTAATTAACTGGATGACTATTCAAGTTCTAAACAGCACAAACTTCAACTTAAACAGAATTATAAATTGGTCCACTTTCGTGGTACCAATTACTTCTCTTAACAAAGTAAACACCTAAACTCTTGGGTTTAACTAAACTAGAGAGCATTTTTAGTGCTGGTTTAATATGTTCACAAAATGTCTTAGCATCACCTTTCGTTGGCTAAGGACATTTTGCTCTCCTAAATGGGCTGTCAAAAAAACTATTATAGAGCATTTCTAGTGTTGGTTTAATAGGATTTCCTATGATCATAAACTAGGTGATCAAGCTAGTCTAAGCCTTAAGGCACCACAAGGAGGAAGATATTCTAATGACTAACCTATTTTCATCCAGCTACAAGCCTATCTAACCATGATTCCCCTAAATCTAACTATCTAACTACTCACACATCATTGTGAAGACAATAAAGCAATGTAAATAGAGAGACATGAATCAAAACTTAAAAACTGAATAATACTCAATATAAAAACGAAAATTAAGAACTACAGGGGTTTAAGAACACTTCTCAGCAGTATCAAAGGATGAGATGACAAGAAGATGCAAGCCACTCCAAGAATTCTCAAGAACAATTAAGCAAAATGATGAAAAACAATGAAGCAAAAGTGTTTTGGATCTAAAAATG
>OVAP01006325.1:0-11908 GCA_900406295.1 Aurinia saxatilis
AGATGAATTATTTTTGGGTTTCCGGGGGGAAACCAGATTATTCATCAACCTTTTTTTAAAACTAGCCCCGAATAAACCAATATCCTTCCTGTTCCCTTTACCCACTACTGTTTTAACCCCAGTTACGGTTATTTTCTCAAAGTCCGTATTCAAATCCTCGACAGCCGTGGTTACCATCATAGGGTTAGAAATACCTGCTAGTGTAGTCCCACCATCCTCCTGATAACCTCCCAACCCCAAAGTTTCCGTATCGAACTGCAGATATTCCCCTTCCTCACACAATAGTGCGTCGCTCGGTACCCCATGAACCACAACCTGTTCCCTGGGTTCATCCGAAACCGGCACAACCCTGGGTTCTGTTGGCTCGGAAACCGATTCCACAGTAACCTTTTGCACGCCAATGTCCTGGTAAGAGGGGTACAGAGGGGTGGGCCAGCTAGAGACCCGAACCTTGCTGCTTGTCACATGGAATCGTTGTCGAGGTTGTTTATGATAAGCCGGTACTTTTTCCTTCAATTTGTCATACTTCTCCCGTTCTGTCGGTGCCTGCCGCCGATCCCGAGATGGTTCCTGGATGTATACTCCTGGGCGGCCGTCTCTCCGAGAAGGAGCATCACGTCTATCACTCCGGGCACTGTCGCCACCTGTCTGACCTCTATCAGTGTGCTGGAAAGAACGTTTGCCGGAACGTGTGCGTTGTACTTCCCACTGTCCTGTCCCCCTCTCGTCACCATTGTCCTGCAGTTGAGGTTCCTGAGAAACGCCTACACCCACACCTTGCTCCAAACACTCACTCACCAAATGTGTCAGCTTCCGGCANTCCGATCCCGAGATGGTTCCTGGATGTATACTCCAGGGCGGCCGTCTCTCCGAGAAGGAGCATCACGTCTATCACTCCGGGCACTGTCTCCACCCGTCTGACCTCTATCAGTGTGCTGGAAAGAACATTTGCCGGAACGTGTGCGTTGTACTTCCCACTGTTTTGTCCCCCTCTCGTCACCATTGTCCTGCAGTTGAGATTCCTGAGAAACGCCTGCACCCACACCTTGCTCCAAACACTCACTCATCAAATGTGTCAGCTTCCGGCAGCGCTTGCAGTAATTCTGTAACTTTGCATATTCCAGGGACACCGTGACCCTTTCAATCTCACCTCCAATATCAAAGAGAGCCACCTGATAAAACGCCAGTGGTTGGAAGCCATTAAATGTAACCCGGGCACAGCGAGTTCTCTCATCAACTTTCGAGACGTGACCACCCAAACTTCCCCCAATAGCCCACAGAGCCTCTGGGCCGTAGTAGATTGGCGGAATGCCACGAATCTTGACCCAGAAACTGATGTCAGATGGGAAATCCGCATCATGTTTGGGCTCCCATGGCACCACCGTCACCATCCAGGCGTCATAATGGTATGGGTTATTAGCCAAAACCTCCTGTAGCGCTTCTTTGTTTGGGAATTTGAAAATGAACCTGTCCAGACCAAGGTCTGTACCATGTGCCAGACCCTCCAATCGCCAGATCTTTGGCATGTTATGAAGCAAAGCCTCCATATGCTCGAATTTTGGTTTCCAGATACGCCCTATTAAAGTGAGCGAATGTTGCTCAATTCGTCTTGCAATATCCGCCTTGGAAACCTTAATTACCGGACACTTGAAAGAAGGGACTTGTCCCAACACCAAATCAGATTGTTTCATGGTGGAAGAAGAAATTGCCAGAAAAAATCTCAATAATAAAAGAGGACAAATTGAATACAGAGGAAAAAGTGAATACAGACCCGATAAGCTTATTGAGAATGATGCTAATGAACACATAACACCGACACTTATATAGTATACACAGTGAATCTCCGAATTAAATATACCAAATAAACGCATAATCCTGTGAAATATCTCTTCCCGTATATCCCTTCCGTTTGTTTGCCGTAATAAACGTCCAATCAAATCCTCATCTTCAAAGCCATGGATTCCCTGTAATGATTCCAAATTAACCTCCGTAATCAGCTGATTAAGGCAAGGAGCCAAGATTGGAGAGAGGCTCAGTATCTTCCTCCAACGAGCCGAGTTGTCCCACTTACCATACTTTCCAGAAACATCAAAGATAATTGATAGAGACACATACCAATTTGCATGAATCTCACAACCGAATCTCCCATTAAAACCACCGAAAACCACAATCTTCTGTGCATAATCTCTCTTGCTTGAGCCACGGATCTGAATCACACTTTCCAAATATGAAGCAATCACACTCCGTCTCTCAAAATCTTCCCCATCAATTCTCCACTCACACCGATCGATATCGATCCCCAACCATTGCCAAAGTGAATCTCCCGTGATTAATTCACAAGACAGCGAATCAATCATTCGATATGGGTGAATCATACACCCACGTCCAATATCTTCACACATAAGTCGCCCTTCAACCCAATCAAAACCCTTAGTTGGCCAAGGAGAAACCCGTTTTATGGATTCGCAATTCTGGGTCTCCCTTCGAAACCCAAAACTCCTTTGAAACCCAAAGCTCCGTTCAAACCCAAAACTCCAGACCGAAGCACCGCACCGGCATCTCCTTCCGACCCGATCAAACCCAATAACAGACCATGGAGAGATCTGTTGCATGGGATCGCAACTCCGAATCTCCCATGAAAACCCATAGCTCCAGATCGAAACACCGGTAGGACAGCCGCACTCCTCACCGAGTCTCCAAGCCCGTAGCCGCCGCTCCATTCAAACCCACGTCGTCGGTAGGACAGCCGCACTCCTCATCGGTTTCTTTATCTCTCGAAGTCGCCTCGCGGAGATCGCCTCTCGGACAGAGAGAGAGTCGGTGAGGAAAGCGAAAGAGCTTTTATGTGTGCATGACAAAAAGACCACAAGGCTTACGAATATTTAGTATTTTGAGAAAGTCTTACGAATATTTAGGAAAGTCTTCCTAAAATTTTATAAATAACTATTTATTTTATTTTTTTGGTCAAATTATAAATGACTATTTAAACATCTTATATAATTGATCAGGACTTGTAGCCTAGCGGTTTGTGCTAGTGTCATCACTGTGTTACCTCCTGGGTTCGAGTCCAACTTAATGCATTTAATTATTGACAAAAAAACATTTTATAGAATTTAAATTTTTTTAAAAAATATCCTTAACTGATTTATATAAGTTTACCAAAACATGTATAAGGATTTCATCATCTAATGTGTTTTAATAATTTAGGAAATGTTTCCTAAACGTTAATAAAGTCTAAATGGGTGGTTTTTGGTTTCCTATTTTTCTTAAAGACAAAGTTAACGTTAAATTAAGAAAATGTTTAATGTTTTGTTAAGTATTGTGGAAAACCTATGTTTCTTTTATTATCTTTTAATTCCTATGGATCTAATAAGAAATCATTTTTCGATTATATATATATATATATATATATATATATATATATATATTAATTGTTACTATGATATCAAAAACGTAATTTTTTAATCAAATAGATGCTAGTAGTGGATGGTGTATGGTCATGGTGGGTGGTGTATGCTAGTGGTGGATGGTGTATAGTAGATAATATTTAGTCATGTGGATGTTAGTCGCTGATGGTGTATGGTCGTGGTGTACGGTGGATGTTAGTCGTGGATGGTGTATGGTTGTGGTAGATGATGTATGGTCATGGTGTATGGTGAATGCTCGTGGTGGATAGTGTATGGTCATGTATATTTATGTAGGGTGGATGGTGTATGGGCGTGGTGTATAAAAAAAAGTAAATACAATTCTCCATCAATTTCATTGCCTGAGTTAATTTTTTTAATTAATTAATATTAAACATAATAATTTACAACTAAAAAACAAATTTAATTTGTCAAAAAACAAAACCTTAATGATTTTATTTAATTTTCTAAAAGTTAGTTGAATTCAGGGTTAAAAGGACATTATACATAAAAACCACTCATTTAGCAAATTTATGTTTTAAAAGATACATGTTTACCCAATTTTTTAGAGAAAATCACAAATATACCCAATTTTCCATACCCACTAACCACATATAACCACCACTTTTTTTTAATCACATATACCCACCCTTTTTTATTTTAATAGCATAATACCCTTCATTTACCAAAGCTATTTTTCATTATAAATGATTTATTTGCTAAGGTTTGGGATTTTAGGATTTATGGTTTAGTAAAATTATAGAGTTTATGATTTACTTAAGGTTTAGAATTTAGGGTTAAATCCTTATAAACTTAGGGTTTGGTTTTTAATAACTATAAGGGTTTAATTGTTAGGATTTGAGTTTATATTTTAGGGGGTAAGGGTTTATTAAAACTCTAAACCCTAGATCCTAAACGCTAAAACCCCATAAATAGTTAATATTTAAATAAGGGTATTTTAGACTTCTTACAAGAAAGATGATTACAACTTAAAAGAAAGGAATGTGGGTATATGTGATTAATGGTATAAAAAATGGGTATATGTGATTAAACACCATTTCTCATGTTTTTAATGTTTAGGAAAGGATTCTTAAATATTTTTAATATCTAGTAAGGGCTACCTAATTTTTTTGTTGTTGTTTAAGAAGCACTTCCTAATGTTTTTAATGTCTAGTAAGAGATTTTTAAATGTTTTCATGTTTAGGAAAGGGTTCCTAAATGTTTTTAATGAGTAGTAAAGGCTTTCTATTTTTTTTTTTTAATGTTTAGGAAGGCTTTCCTAAATGTTTGAGATGTTAGAAAGGGCTTCCCAATTTTTGGTTGAAAATTTTTAGAAAAAATTAGAATTTTTTTTTCTTTCAATTTTTAAAATTATTTATGATAAATATTAACTTATTAATTGTAAGTATTGTAGTTTATTAAGGGTAAACAAATATTTTTGCCATGTAATTAGTGGTATAAGTAAAAAAATTTGGATTGGATAGTATTTTTGGTACACTTTCCCATTTTTATGATATTTTAGAGATTCTTAAAGAAAAAACTAAAGAGTGTATTCAACACTACAAGCTACGGTCCATCAACCGCTAGGGTGATTTGAGTTTTAATGTGTTATTTGATGATTTTGAGGAACTGTTATAAAATTCTCTCAAATTTCACCTAAAACCATGTGATTTGAGTGTTTGTATTTTTACTAATCAAATCCTAAAATACATTTAAATCATTAAAACTCATATGTTTAATATATTTCCAATAACATTGAATTTAAAAGTGTTTTTGCAAATCATTAGTTTAATAACACGGGATTTTGAGACATTTTTTTAAAAAATCCATGATTCAATAACATAGGATTAGACAATACAATAAAAATGACTCCAGATGTTAGACTGAATACACCCCCTAAGTCTTCACCGAAAAAGAAACACTCAGAGATGATTGAATAAAAGTCATGATTGTTGAAAGCACTTGCAATTAATCAATCAAAGTAGAAACCCGAAACATGAAGCTCTATTCCTACAATTGTCTCTCTAGCCATTGATTCTTACCAAAATAGCAAAACACTAACCATCCCATACAAAAAAAAATAAAGAATGAATCGATGAATCTTAGTGAAAATTTAAAGAACAAAATGTTATTCCACATCAGAATCAAACTAAAAAAGATTGAGAATCTATTTATAACATTGAGAGACAGAAAAATAATATAGCGCAATCACAAAAAAATTTAATTTGGATTTGTGTACTTCAAACCAAATCCAAGTTAACCACAAATAGAAACTTACTCCTTGAACGTCGGTGAGAACACTATTGCCAGGACCTCTATTGGTAATAAACTACCACAAAGTTTCTTATGACATCCTCGATGGAATGGATATACATGTGCTCGTTTCGTTGTTGTACCCATATTTTCAGCTCCTCAAGTCTCTTAAATTTGATTCCAACGATAAAAATGATTTTTTTCTTCGGAGAATCTGATTTTATTCTAAGAAGCATCTTGCTAGAATTTCAACGAAATTGAACATGCATTACTGATTTGAACAATGATTTATCGATTTCCGCGGTCTTTGTCGTCTCAACCACCAGAACAGTCACCATTGTGTCATCATCGTTTTCTGAATCAATCGATGTAGGGATACTACCTCAACCCTGATTTTTTTGGACTGAAACTTGGGGCGAGTTGCTTTAGCTGTTTTTAATTATCAATGTTTGCAAGAGGATTATAAAAAAGTACGACAATAATAAATACTGGATAATTAACTGAGTGATATTTAGGAGAGATTTAAGTTGGATATTATGGAATGAACGATTCTCATAAAGATCGCCTAGAACGAAGAACTAATTTTACAGAAACTGATGTGTAAAATTTTCCATTTTGCTGGGAGATTAGACATTAAATTAGAATACTGACTTGACAAGTAAACTCCACACAGAATTTTACAACTTAGTACTTCCAAATAAAAGAGTTGGACATGAACAACACTTAAAAAAAAGAAAAAAGAATGGATCTTTTTGTGTGACGGTCTATTGTAGAAACTATGTTCTATCCAATTAGATGGAAGCCTTGTTTTTTGAACACGTGGCTTTGAGATACGTTTTGTCTTGTCTTTGTTAAAGCACAAAGCATATTTACTGTGTAGAGAGAAACGAAAGAAACCATCGTTCCTTCTTCCTCAAAAGTTTGTAAACGGAAAGGTGAAGTCTTTTCTTGGAATCTAGGGTTTGTTATTTCCTTGTACAGGTTTTGATTCGTAATTTTGTTCGGGTATGGTTGGTTTCTGTTGACCCAATTGATCGCTTTGCCAATTTATGTTCTTCAACTGATTAATGATAATCAATTCTGAATACGCTTCTTTATCTATAGTTTGAAGACTAAAGATGAAGTTAGAAATGATTTCTTTTGATTTGTGGGTTTTTTTGGGATCTCTCTTTGGAGGTTTCATGTCAAAATTGTTGTTTTCAGGTTGAAAACTGTAGCCAGAGGCCTACTTCAGTTTGGGTCTGATGCAGGAGAGGATAGAGTAACATGGGAGAACAATTGGATCCATTTTCCACTTCTAAGATTGGTAGACCGGTTAATAATCTCGAAGGACAAAGTAACCGTGGCCATCCGTTTTCTGGCCTTAAGAAGAGAGGCCAATCTAGTCGTTCATGGGTTAAAATTGATCAAGATGGCAACTCTATGGTTTTAGAGCTCGACAAAGCAAGTATAATGAAGCGTTGTTCCTTACCGTCCAGGGATTTGAGACTTCTTGACCCTTTGTTTATTTATCCTTCGAGTATTCTGGGGCGTGAGAGAGCCATAGTGGTCAGCCTTGAGAAGATCAGATGTATAATAACGGCCGAAGAGGTTATTCTCATGAATGCTCGGGATGCATCTGTTGTTCAGTATCAGTCGGAACTGTGCAAACGCCTCCAATCAAACCAAAACCTAAATCTCAAAGGTCACTATACATCTTATATAGCTCTAGTGGCTTGGAATAATGATACGAGGTAGAATGCTGACAACAACTGTGTTGTGTTGGTTTCAGATGATTTGCCTTTTGAATTTAAAGCATTGGAACTGGTTTTGGAATTATCTTGCTTGTCTTTAGATGCACAGGTATGTCACATTTTCGTCTCTAATGTTTTTGTTTTGCGCTCCGTCATTCTTTTATAGGAGCATACTATACAACCGTTCGGGTAACTATAAAGAGGTTACAGCTTTAAGCTATTTGTATAGCTCAGAAGTTTTGGTGGACTTGATTTTAATAGGTGAATGAGCTTGAGATGGAGGTGTATCCTGTTCTTGATGAACTAGCGTCAAACATCAGCACCCTTAATCTAGAACACGTGCGTAGGTTAAAAGGTCGCCTCCTTGCCTTAACACAGAAAGTTCAGAAGGTAAAACAGAAATAATCCTTCAAATTTAGAAATATGGTACCATATGTTTTTTATTTTGGCTATCGAAACTTTCAGGTTTGTGATGAAATAGAACATTTAATGGACGATGATGACGACATGGCTGAAATGTATTTGACTGAGAAAAAAGAAAGAGCTGAGGCTCATGCTTCTCCAGGGGAGCCAGAAGATAACCTCGATGAGGTATTTGAATCTTGCGGAGTACTTTCGAAGTCAGCACCGGTTTCACCTGTTGGTTCAACAAGTGGAAATTTTGGGAAGCTTCAAAGAGCCTTTAGCAGCGTTGTTGGCTCACACAGAAGCTTGTTAAGCTCCTCTTGCAGTGGAGAGAACATCGATCAACTAGAGATGTTATTAGAAGCCTACTTCGTTGTTGTTGATAACACCCTCAGCAAGTTATCATCGGTGAGATACACAATCTATTACAGTTAGATGGTTTTTCATCAGTTGATTTAATTATCTTGATTTATGATGTTTTCGTTTGCAGCTGAAGGAGTATATAGATGATACAGAGGATCTGATCAACATTAAGCTTGTAAGAACAGACAAAATCAAGTTTTGTTTTCTTGTTCTTGTTTCATCTTTGACTTTGCCTTTATTTTTCTTAGGGGAATGTACAGAATCAGTTGATTCAGTTTCAACTGCTTCTCACTGCGGCAACCTTTGTTGCGGCCATTTTTGCCGCTGTAACCGCAGTTTTCGGGATGAATTTGCAAGATTCTGTTTTCAAGAATCCAGCATCGTTCCAGTGGGTTTTGCTTGTAACAGGTATTGGATGCGGCTTTTTGTATTTTGGTTTTGTGCTGTACTTTAAGCACAAAAAAGTATTCCCTCTCTGAAACTAGACATGAGTTTCTTCTTGTAAAGATGAACAGCTAATGATTTGCGCAGCTTCAAACAATTGACTTTAGGGCTTGATCTGTATTGAAATAACTGAACGTTCAAGACTAATAGAAAACTAAATTGGGTTTTCGGATATGCATGGTAAAAATTGGATTTGAAACAGACCGGGGCACTACCAGTATCTTGATTTGCTTACTACTAATGAAACTATGAAAGTTAGGGGTTGTTTGGTTGTGTATTTGGATGTTGCATCCGGTTGTAGTATCTAGTACAATATCTCAATATTATTCGTTTTTGTATTCGGTATTTACATCTAGAAACAATACTTAGATGTAATTTTGTTCATTTAGAAGTTTGTACTGTATTTAGATGCTTACAGTAATAAAATCTCTAAAAAGATATGTTCTGGACTAAAATATTTAGAACTATAATTAATATATATATATCGTGTAATAATCAAAATTAGTTGGTCTTTGAAAATTAATATAAATTAATATTTTTATGTGAAAAACACTTTTTGTTAGTTTTGCCAAAAAGTCATTTACGATTCTAGTGAAAATTTTTATTTTGCATTTCAAGAACAGTATTTCATGCTTTTTTATGAAAAAATAATATTTTATTAATTTGGTGGGAAAACAAAATAATACGATTTGATAGAAAAACGAGATTTTGCGGCTTTAAAAAAAAAATTAAGATTTAACTGTTTTGATAGGAAAATGGTATTTTGACTGGAAAAATAAGATTTTATGATTTTAATATATATATATATATATATATATATATAGATTTTGTAGTTTTGACAGAAGAAATAAGATTCACGATTTTGAGAGGAAAACACGATTTTATTTTTTTTGCAAGAAAATTTAATTCTGTGATTTTGGTGGAAAGACATAGGAAAAACCTCTAAAAAATATATCAACTATTTTGCGTCTGCAAAAAAAATACACGAATTAATTAATTTTATAATTTTAATACACAAACTTTATTCAACATGTAAAATTAATTTTAAAATTCCAGTTTTACCCTCAACTTACTCTCTCACACCAATTTATTTTTAGATTTTGAATAAAATTTATAAATAATGTACAAAATACAAAAAATTATACAATAAAATTTAAAATATTTTATAATATTTAATAGGGTTTTAGGGTTTAAAAGATTAGGTTTAGGGTTAAAAACCTAAACCCTAAAATTATAAACTCTTACAACGGTTTTAAGCCCTAAACCTCTAAAATATAAACTGAAACCTTAAAACTTAAACCCAAATACTTATTAGAAACTAAACCCCCAACCCTACAAATTCTCAACCCTAAATCCTAAATAATTTTTATATTTTAATTCTTTCATTGAATATCAAAAGTGCTCACAAGAGGAAGTGCCTGAAACCCATCAAAACCAAACTGAAAGATATATTTTTGTTTTTCACTCTTACATCATTAAACAGAGAATGGGTTTCTAATGTAAACCTGAACAGAGCCTGCAGCTGCATAACCAGCGGCTTGACCGCCCAAAAATTGAAGACCATTACCAAATCCACAAAGAAATCCAGCCAGGAAAGACCAGCTCCGACAGTTCCAGTCATTTAGGTAAGCCTTTAAAGAAGATCTCAGGAAACCAAGAATAGGCCGATAGAGAAATCCAACGTAAAGTATCAGAGCAATCGTAAATGCAGAGATGGAGAAGTAAAAGAAAGCTGTGTGCACACTGAGTTTAGGAACCCCATGTTTCAAAGTGTGCCATTGATCGTTTGTTGCTAAGCTGAATGACGGTGACAATAGAGAGAAACATATGCAGCCAACGAAAGTTATCACCAATCCATTTATTGTGCTTTTCCCAAAAACCTGCTGAAGCAAATCTTGAATTAAGATATCAGTTACTTCTATTAAGGAAAAGGCAGGGTTTGTTTTACCTTTATGGCTCTTTGTTTCTCCAGCTCCATCAAAAAAGCTGCAGTCCCCTCTTTTGTAATCCCTTTCTTCAACCCGTTGTTTGCAGGATTTGCCTCCATTTTGAAGGAAGAAGCAGTCTCTAGACTGAAACAAGATCAAGACTATTTTCAAACCAAAGCAAAGTGAAACAAAACAAAGAACTAATTTTATGCATCGTTTATAACCTTTTGGAATCTTGGAGTTTGGCTTTGTTATCAGTTGCATTTGATTTATGAACAGCCGAGCCAAGACAAACAGCGAGTAAAAAACAACTGATGCCCGGTAAAAGAAGTTCAGCTCTGTTGATTCTATCATCCAAGAAGTAGTTCAAAGTTATACCTATGCTAAAGAAATAACCAATAAGCTTATAGAAAAAGGAAAGAATCAGTTAAAAGTAGTTGAAGATAATATAGTTTACCGATAACAGCAGCAATACTCGCTGTGATGACCTCAGTGAGAGATAAACCAACAAAAGCCCAAGCATATTGCGTTGCTAAGGTTCCAAGGAAAGAAACATACCTCCAGCCATTGCAAACATTACAGACTGCCTATCATCCTGTGATAAAAAAGACCGCCTTTTAAAAACCGCAAGATTTTGAACGAGATGTATGAACATATGTAACTTACTTAAGAAAGCTGTGCAGTGAAATTTGGTCTGCTCGAACCTATTTCGCTTAGTGTAAACGCTATGATCACTGCAGCTAACAGATTTGTGAGTGTTTAGTCGAGATATGTGTTTTGAGGAAGTCGACCGCGTCTTTCAGTTAGAGTCATGATTGCTGGCCATGTCCCTAAGAAGAGCAGAGCCAAGAGCATACAAGTGATTGCTCTCCCTTTACTCTCTATCATATACATCTTTCACTGTCTTGTGAAAACACAAAAAACTTCCTCATCAAAGTTGAAAAGGAAGATTCTTCTGTTAGTTGAGCTTGAGGACGATTTCCAAAAACAGAACACAATTCACATGTTGACATAAGAAGGTGTCAAGTTTGAAGAAACCTAGAAGTATTAAATGGTTTTCTCAACTTTATTGATTAGCCATTAGGCATATATATATACAAAGTATAAACTTGATGAGCAAGTTCTCTACAAATATTATAATAGGAAAACTACCTATATAGCAATACGAGAATATACATANTATCGTTTGGATCTTCAATGGGGTCTCCTCCCCGTGTTTCAAATCTTTAATGGGACTTCTTTCCCGTTGTAATGGGGTTTCATCCCGTTGTAAGTTATATCTGGTTAATGATTCTTGCACTCCAAGAAACTAGCAATATGATAGACCGTAGTATGGCCATTCGACCAAAACAAGCCAACACTGGCTTCATCTTTTTCT
>OVAP01006326.1:0-11907 GCA_900406295.1 Aurinia saxatilis
AATTAAATAAATAATTAAGATATTTGGAAATAATCCAAATATCACACTGCAGCAATAGATGAGTCGCTTAAAACTTAAGCAATTCACTCTAAAATTGTTTATTTAAGAAACTTTGGAGTGGATTGCTTAAATTCATCTATTTTAATATCATTATTTTTGTACCCACAATTTTTTAATATATCCTAAGCAACTTTTTAAGGACCCTTAATGGAGATGCTCTTAGAGCATCTCCAACCATTTATTTTAAACACTAAATTATTGTTGCATTAAAATAGTGTTGAATTTTACTTCAACCCATTACACTATTTCTTACACAAAAAAAGAATATTCTAAGTATATTTTCTTTTTCTACAATTTATTATTTTTCTAGTTGTACCCATTATTTATCAAAATTATAAATTATACCTTACTTATTTTATATTTTTAATAAATTTATCCACTAGTACTTAATTTATCTAATTGATTGATATCGATTATCAATTTAATTGAGTTGTTGTTTATCTTTAATTTATTTTATGTTGTTTAGTTTATATTTATTTTCTATTTTTATCTTTTATTTATTTTCGGTTTTTTATCTTCAATTTTGGTACTATTTATGTTTTTTATGTTTATTATTAGTTTATGTCATTATATATTCTATTATATAAATGTTATTTGCATTTTAATTTTTAATTACCTATGAAAACATCATTTATATCAAATTTTGAAATAGTGTGGAGGTAAGAAATGTAACTATTCAATTGATTAATCATTTTTTACTAAATAGTATACATTTAAAATTTTATTTGGAAATTTATAATAAAATATTTTGAAACATTGGGACCTTTTTATAAATAAAAAAGTTCAGTACTAAAATAGTGCAACACTAAAATTTTGCACTAGATGTAGTGCAAAAAAGTGGTTTACACTATTTTAATGTTCAATATAGTGCTGGATTAGAGAGGATTTTGTATTAAAATAGTATTTGGTGTAGGATTTAGTGTTGATTTGGAGATGCCCTAATGGTTGACAGCTTAAACCACCATGTACAATAGTGACTAAAATTGAAAAACCCCGTACTTTTTGGCTTTTTGTTTCACAACACAAACTGTTATTTCATATCAAATTACTATACAAATTTTATTCTGTCTCTGCATATAACCAAATGAAATGAACCGGTCATTAACCGAATTATTAATGTTCTAAAATCATGTTTGGATGATTAATTAATACTTTTTAAAATAAAGTAAATCCAATTATGTTTGAATGCATAAAACCACACCGTGTACAATAGTGACTAAAACTTAGACACCCCATACTTTTTTACTCGTCGTTTTACAACACAAACTATTATTTCATATCAAATTGTTACACAAACTGTAGTTTGTCCCTGCATATAGTCAAATGAAATTGAATCGGTCTTTAATTGGATCATTAGAGTTCTTAAATAGCATTTACGCATTAATTAATTTTTTTAAATTACGATAAATTCAATTAATCGAGAGGAAAACTATTGTACACGGTGTGGTATTGTACCGAGATTATATCATAACCAAATTTGAAATCCAAAATTTATAATTAAACTATACGCAAAACTGAGACTATATATCTCTCACTAACCTAAATCGAATAGGAATAAATAAATAAATTTAGTGTTTGTCTCTTGATGAAATTCTCATCGAAAAGATAAAAACTCTAGCATTGTTAGCAAGATTCAAATGCTTGAGATTCTTGTTCTTTCTGATGAATCTAGGAATGGTTCCATTGAGTTCTTATCGCTTAGATCTAGATGAGTAGGATCCGGAATTGAAGAAGTTGAATCTGGGATTGGTCTGGAAGATAAATATAGATTCTTTAACGAGATTAGTTCACAAAATCCATTCAAATAAAACTGGTTATGGAATCGAAGAGATTAATTAGGTCACCAAATCCCATTTGTATGGTTTAATTATAAATTGTGGGTTTTGGATTTGGTTATGATATAATCTCGGTTTAAGGTTTCTTCTTTATGTTAATTAGATTTGTGATAATCTTAAAAGAATTAATTAATGGATAAATGCGATTTAAAAATACTAATGATCCAACTAAAGACCGGTTCAATTTCATTTGGCTATATACAAAGACAAAATTTGTGTAACATTTTGATATGAAACAATAATTTGTGTTGTAAAACGGCGAGAAAAAGTATTGGGTGTCTCAATCTTAGCCATTATTGTACATGGTGGTTTATGCAGTCAAACATAATTGGATTTACTTTATTTTAAAAAGTAAAAAAATCAATCGTCCAAAGCGATTTCAGAACGCTAATAATCCGTTTAACGATCGGTTCAATTTCATTTGACTATATGCACATACATAAAAGGTTTGTGTAGTAATTTAATATGAAATAATAGTTTGTGTTGTGAAACAAAGAGTGAAAGGGTAACTTAATACGTATTAGATTTCTGTTTACACCATGTGCGGGCAGGAATGTTTTGATATGATCTTCTTCTTATTTTTTTGTGAGAGAGACAATTGAAAAGTAATGATAAAATCTGGTGTGAAAATGTATCGTGTGTTAAAGATGAAAGACAATGTACTACAAAAATTTTAAAATATGGAAAGCTAAAGCAAATTCTAGGAAACCTCAGTGTAAATCACATTCATCGTCTTCTTTTGTGCTCTTACATCTTCGTCTATAATGAGAATTTTTAATACGGACCTAGACTTAACTCTTGATAGGGCCACATAGAGTTGTCCATGAAAAAAAACATATCTCGATAGATATACGTTGACATTTTCTAGTGATTGGTTTTGGCTTTTGTTGACCGTCATTGTGAAAGATGAAGCCAAAAGGAACTGTTTGACGCATTAAAAAAAAAAACTTTTATCCGCATATCCTAGGTATTAAAACTTTTTACCAATCATTTTCTTATGTTCAGTTATTATGATATCTTTGATCACATGCGTGAGAATAATAATCAGTCTAGTTTCACTATGTAGTCCACTTTTTTTTTGCCGATGTTCCGAATACACATTATATGAACACTCACTTTTAACCTCAAAGAATGTTTCTAGTAAATCGAAGATATTAATGTTGTAAATAAGCGTAATTGAATAAACTACGTTTTCCAATGGACCGCCATCTTAAGAACTAGTATTGTTTGAGTTATGGTAAATTCACTCCATCTTTCTCTTTCATAGAATTGTAAAAAATTTTACTTTTTTTCTTCTTTTATGTTATTCTAAAGAGGAATTTTGTATGAATATAATAAAAATGTTTAGTAATTTGAAAAATAAATCACATTTTTAAAAGTTTGAAAAATGATTACAGAAATACACTTTTTAGTAAAATAAGTCCAATCTTTGTGTTTTCTTCTAAACGTTTAGTGTACGGTTGATAAAAAACAACTAAAATTACAGAAATACATTTTTTGAATTTATCACCTTAAAATGTTTTTAATGACAGAAAAAATATTTCTCGTAAAAAACAAAAATAATTCAAAAATATATTTACTAAAAAAAAAATAATAAAACAAAATTAAGGATAATTTTTGAAAAAATATCCCTAATATCTAACGG
Organism: Aurinia saxatilis; assembly: GCA_900406295.1. NCBI lineage: Eukaryota > Viridiplantae > Streptophyta > Magnoliopsida > Brassicales > Brassicaceae > Aurinia > Aurinia saxatilis. Next base: position 3,541 of record OVAP01006326.1, read on the forward strand.
AAAAATCGTAAAATTGTTATCTTTCAAATATATCTTTTGTCTAAAAAAACAACCCATGTCTTGGGATGTGATCCCACATACAATTTGTAATGTCGTGAAGACAAATCATCCCCAAAATTCTCTACCTTGGCGTACATATAGTATTTGGTGTCTTTGGCAGAAACTTGTTTTACTTACCTCGTTCATATAAGAAAGGAGATCCAACATTAATGGAACCGTAACCTTCGCTCGGATATTGTGGCTATCATCTGTTCTAGTACTGTGAATCTCTTCAAATGGAATGTAACAACTGGTGGCAACCTCCAAAACTGTATTTGCTTCTTCTTTAACACCTTCAACTTACAAGGTTTACAAGGAAGTATCCCAAGGCTTTCAACCTTGTTAAAGGATGCCAACGCACTTGTACGCAAATCGAGATTTTTTTTATCTCAAGTGAGAGGCCAACAAAAGACTCAAGTGTAACCAAAAAGTTTTCGCACCCATGGCAATAAACCTAAAATAATACATTCATGTTATTATTTATTTGTTTTTGGTTAACCAAAAAACATATTCTTGTTAATTCTTTTTTTTTACAATATTTTAACATCAAGCCAATATTCTAAAAAATGAAATAGATAATTTAATCTTACCTCAGCATCATCAAATTCAACACATGTCTTGGGATCTGATCTCACGTACGATTTGTAGTGTACCGAAGAAAAATCACCCCCAAAATGCTCTACCATGGCGTACAAATAATATTTGTTGTATTTGACTGAACCCTAAATATGACAAAATAGATAAAATGTTCAATATTGAGATCTTATAATGAATCATTCACAATTAAAACTTGTTTTACTTACCTCATTTATATAAGGAAGGAGATCCAACTCCAATGGAACCGTAACCTTCGCTCAGATATTGTGGCTATCAGCTGCTTTAGTACTCTTGAATCTCTTCAAATGGAATGTAAAAACTGGTCGCAACGTTCAAAAACTGTAATTGCTTGCTCTTTAACACTTTCAGCTTACAAGTTTAACAAGATAGTATCCCAAAGGCTTTCAACCTTGGTAAAGGATGCCAAGGCACTTGTATGCGAATCGAGATCTTCTATCTCAAGTAAGAGGCAAACAAAAGACTCAGGTGTAACCGAATTGTTTTCACACCCATGGCAATAAACCTAAAATAATATATTCATGTTATTATTATTATTATTATTATTATTATTTCTTGTTAACTCTGTTTTTACAATATATTAAAANATATTTTAAAATCAAGTCAATATTCTAAACATTTAAATAGATAATTTAATCTTACATCTGCATCATCAAATTCAACCCATGTCTTGGGATCTGATCTCACATACGATTTGTAATGTCTCGAAGATAAATCATCCTCCAAAATTCTATACCATGGCGTATGAGTAGTATTGGGTGTCTTTGGCTGGAGGCTAAATATGACAAAATAGATGAAATTTTCAAGATTGAAATCTTATAATGAATCATTCACAATTAAAACTTTTTTTCTTAGTTATGGACTACGGAAAGTGAGAAACAAACATTATTAAAGCAAAACATGACAAACAAGCAAAACTAAAGGAAAAAGTGTCAAACATACATTATTAAAGCACAACATGGTAAACAAATATTATTAAAGTAGAAAGTGGCAAACATACATTATTAAAACAAAACATTACAAACAAGCATTATTAAGCAGAAAGTGACAGCCAAACATCATTAAAAAATAAAGAGAGAAAATACAAACCGACATTATACAATAATTAATTTTCAGAAAGATCATCGCTTAACTTCTGCAACAACTCTTTGCTCTGCTCATCCATATGCTTCTTTTCGCTTAGATTTAGCCACATCTTCATCTTCTTAGTCCGATTCTTTTCTTTCATCACTCGGTTTGTTGTCGCTTGCCTTTGGAAAGTCTCCTCTTGCCTCATTGCCATTTCATCCAATCACTCCAACTCTCGCGCCTTGCGTTGTTTGAACTCATTCCACTATTTGTTGAACGCTTCCAAGGTTGCACCCTTACCTTTATATTTAGCCTTTTTCTTTCATTCATCCCTCTCCATTGGACGAGCGCTAGATCCTACATAGTTGGAGTCACTAGCATCACTCTCGTGGGCTCTCTTTGATCCGCTGCTTCCAAAGCCGGTATTTCCTCCTACCTGGCTACCATAACATGGTTGATCATGGACAGCGAGCCATTATTTCATTTATTTGAAAGTTCCATTACCAACACTTGAATATAGTTCATTCGCTTTCCGCCAATACATCATCCTCCGACCACGCGTTTTATTACATACGTTTAGTGTTATCGTAAGCGTGAACCTATTTACCTAAGCTTTTGTTCACGTAGTTGAAGTGATTTCTGCACGAATTTCCGTCACGCGGAGGATCAAATGAGCAATGCTCATTTACAATACTCAACAATTTTACTCCAATACAAATAACATTTTTGAATAATTGAGATGAAAAAATATCAAAAATCTAAGATCTAATCAAGTACCCCACATGTCTCAATCCATATATTTATCACAAAAGAAATAAAATGAATAATTGATAAATTGTCTTGATATATGTAAATTGTGCCATGTGTCGTAAAAGGACCCAACCTTTTGTCTTCGACACCGTTAATTTTTCAACAACATTCTTGCCACCTCATTTTTTTTCTTTCAACATACATTGTAACTAATTAAACAACCGTTTTAGTTTATCAATTGTTGATAAAACTTCCATTGAACCTAGTCTAACTGATAATTTTTTTTTTGAATAATAGAATAAAAATTACAAAGATATCACTAAAACTTTAATTTTCTAAAGAAAAAAAAGTATGGAATCAATACACTACACATAAAAGATAATCCTCCTTATTTTCTTTCCTGCAAAATCATTCACCAACTTCAAATAATCAAGATTTTCAGTTAAATTGTTGTTATACAAGCTATTCAATCGAACATAGATAATTCTTTATGAATTCCATGGTTAAAAAAATTCCGTAGAAACAATTGAAATTAGAATTGCCAATTAGACATATAATCAGTTCATAAGTTTGGATAAAAACTATCCACTCTTTGTAAAAATTCCAACACCTCGACATCCTTTGTAATTTTTTTATTTCTTTGCAATCTCTCATAGGAGTTTAATTTCATAAATAAATATCTTCCTTTTATATATGAAAATCCATCATGCAATAGAGCTTTATCCAAGATGTAACCAACTCATAACTTTTTGTTACTTTAGTTCTTTAAGCTAAACAAAAAAATCCAAAGATTTCCTCACAAAACTGAAAGTGCTCAAATGTTACCTCAAGCGACATTATAGCTTTATAGTTAATGTGTCACTTTCATCAATTTTCTCCGCATCTTCACCATATTACATTTTTCTTTTAATCAAGTGCTTCGGTTTTGTAGATAATACTAACTCAGTCTCCATTTTAGTGGCCAACTCCTAACTGAAATATAGCAGCCTCATAATCCATATTCCATTTGACTGTAAGTTTTTTCTTACTAGATTGACAATACAAAACACATCATACCAAACTACCATTGCGAACAAGAATTATCTTTAATCATGTCTTGTAATTCTGCGTAAGGGAAATTTGGCTTTCAGAATGAATCGTGAGAGCTAATATTGTAAAATAAGGTAGATAACTCCACAAATTCCATTGTTTACATGCAAAGATTACAATCAAAGTAAGGAACTCCAATGTAACTATTGTTCAAAGTGAAAACAATAAAAAGCTGGCGAAATTTTGGTGGTTAAGGGATATATCACAATGCACTAGGAGGGTTATGTAAGTGTGTTTTTTTCATGTGATTTTTGGTGGCGGGATTAGAAAGTGAAAAGGAACAGAAAATGAAGATAAAATGAAAATTACTTAGAGATGGATATGCGCGCAACGCACTACAAGAAAAAAGCTAATTAATATCACATTAAGATAGTTCAATGATAGTGTTATCAGTGAGCTAAGAATGATTTTTTTTTCTTGTAGTGGTGATTTTGTTCATCATCCAAACTTGTACAAGGAATGAATTCAAACTATTCATTACAGTAATAGATTTCAGAAAATAGGGTACAAACAAACATTATGTCTTGAACTGACATTGTGTAAAGGATCTGTAGTCAATATATAATAAGTCCAAGGGTATACATTAAAACCAAACTTGGTGTGATATCCCGCGATCATCCTCTATTGCTTACCACATTAAGCAGAAGACATACATAGTTTGTAATTGCCTACGGAAGCTCACACTCATTCACTAACCTAGGAATAAGTCTAACGCTTTTAGAGTAACCCACAATTGGAGAAGTGAATAACAACGTGTTGGGATGAAAAGCAAGGATTCTAAAATATTTTTCGCTAATGTTTCCAAAAATAGCTTCACTAAAGTGGACGCTTTTTCTATGTTCAAGAAGGATGGTGATGAGCTTTCTAGGCAGGGGTGACATACTGTCAAGAGTGATGCATGAAGATAGCTTTACCCGATTTCTGATTTGTGCACAAGTACTTTGTGTACAACCAATGTTTCATAGGGCACATCACCAGGCACGAGTATATGGTAATGCCTGGAGAATTTTGGGTCTATGGGCCGGGCATTCGAGCAACTTCTTCGATATCGTAGGGGTAGGAAAATATGTAAAAGCCTTCATCTGGTATCAGAGCCGAAGATCCTGTCCGTAAGTGGTTTCATGTTTATTTCTTTTTCGTTTTGTTTTTTTTTTTAAATCATAAAGTTTTTTTTTTAAATTACTTTTTTTATTCTTTAGAAAAAAATTAAAATCCATAAAAAGGTTATCTTTGTTTTCTAATAAGTTTTTTTATTTCTCCAATTTTTTAAAATTCACTTTCTTTTTATTGTTTTTGTTCGTTTAAAAAATATAAAATATAAAATTCTTTATTTTCTATAAAATCTTGAAAAAGAAAAAAAAATCACTTCTTGTTAAATTTCGAAATTTTCTATTAAAGAAAAGGAAAAAAAAATGGTTTTGGTTTTGAGGACAAAACCTTTTGAAAAAAGAGAAAATGATGCATACATGAAAATCCGATTCATATTCATAGCTCATTAACAAAATTATAAATGCAAATCAAGCCCAAATTTCCAAAAACCGTCTAGAATACAGTCAAATCATGGATATATCAAGAATGTGTCGAAATACAAAAAATCAGTCAAACTAAATGCTAATTGCAATTAAATCGTCCAAATTTATTTATTAATTGATTTTTATAATTAATTTGATTAATTTTTGCATTTAAGTTTATTTATTTGGTTACTTGTAAATTGAGCCTATATAAACTCAATTCTCCTTTTCTTGTAAATTACACACACAGATTTTTTGGAATTTAAAGAGAATTTTCTCTAAAGCTTAGGCTTTGTTTTGTTTATCTAACTTATGTGGAATCATTTACTTAGTAATGTTTGAATCTATGTCCTTTGTGTGGATTCACTAAGGACTAGATTTATTATCTCATCATAAAGACTTTCACACCTTTAAGTGGCTCGATCCACCATCAACTCCATCAATCGATCCCACACGATAGAAGCGACCACCATCATGTCAGATCTCCATCTTCAACCATCCTTCATTCACAAGAGAGAGCAAACGCCAGCTTTTGAAGCCAATATATCTATCTACGCATCCATCCATTGAACAACAGAGAAAGCGATCGCCAGCTTGTTGCTTCTCATCAGTCCATCATTATAAACATGGGCCCCATTCTTGTATCATCTGGTATCATAGCAAAATGTCCTATCCGTAAGTGTTTTCAATTTTGTTTCTTTTTGGTTTTTTTTTTTTTTTAAATTGATAAAAGTTTATTTTTTTTAATTTCGTTATTTATTCTTTAGAAAAGAAAAAAATCCATAAAAAGTTATCTTTGTTTTCCAATAATTTATTTGTTTCTCAAATTTTTTAAAAATCTATTTCTTTTTATTGTTTTTGTTCGTTTATAATTTTTTTTAAAAATCTTTATTTTCTACAAAATCTTTTTTTTTTAATCACTTCTTGTTAAATTTCAAACTTTTCTTTGGAAGAAAAGGGAAACAAATGGTTTTGGTTTTGAGGACAAAACCTTTTAAAGAAGGAGATGAGAATAATGCATACATGAAAATCCTATTCATATGAAAAAAGAGAATTTTCAAAAACCTTCTAGAAGACAGTCAAATTATGGATATATAAAAAAGTGTCTAAATACAAAGAATCAATCAAATTAAATGTTAATTGCAATTAAATCCTCATAATTTATTATTATTATTTTTTTATATTGAATTTGTTTTTTGATTGATAATCAAGTCAGACAATCCGAATACAAAGTCAGATCAACTAGATGGAGAGCCTAAAAATGACATGGGAGATCAAAGCCCTAAATTTTAAGGGAAAACAAAGCCAAAAAGATCTACGAGAACTATCGGAAAAACATGGAGAAGAAGAGGAAATAAAACACTCACAAATCTGCCCAAAACTTGTGATGAAACAATAACAAATAATCACAACGAGGAATCTAACACCTATCCACCTAATCTTCAACTTAAAGAGTCTAAGTCTAGAATTTTGCATCCCCACAAAAGGTTAGCCTTACAAAAACAAACTATCTAAGACCCTAGGAGAAAACAACTTATTCATCTAATCTAAATGGCGGTGGAAGGATGCAATCGTTAAAGATTCACAGATGCAGATCGATCATCTGATTCTCTCTTAGTTCTCTTCTTTATCACCAAACTTGTCAGATCTACCAGTTGAACCACGTCTTTCTCTCCTCCACGTCTTTCTTTTCACTTGAGTTAGGTAGCAGCTATAGAACAAAGCTATAGAACATATATCGGATCGGTGGCTGGAGTTAGAAAAGCCCCAACCACCGATCAAAACCAAAAGGCACTTTCTCTTTTTTTATTTTCCTCTCTGACAGCTAGGGTTTGTTTTGACGTGTGGAAATTAATTAGGAATAAATTTATTTATCAACTGATTTTTTAATTAATTAGATTAATTTTTGTATTTAAAGACAATCAAATCATGGATATATCTAAATACAAAGAATCAATCAAACTAAAGGCTAATTGCAATTAAATCCTCATAATTTATTTATCATTTGATTTTTGCTATTACTTAGATTAATTTTTTCATTTATGTTGATTACTTGTAAATTAATTATATGTAAACTCACTTCTCTTTTCATTGTAAGTATACACACAAATTTTTGGAAAGAGAGTTTTCTCTAAATCTTAGGTTTTGTTTTGTTTATCTAAGTTAGGTGGAATCATTTACTTAGTAACGTTTGAATCTATGTCCTTTGTGTGGATTCACTAAAGACTAGATTTATGATCTCATCACAAAGGTTTCTACAACTTTGAGTGGCGATCTTCGATCCACCATCAAACTTCACCAATCGATCCCACGCGAGAGAAGTGACCGCCATCGCATCAGATTTCCATATTCGACATTCCTTCCTTCACAAGAGGGAGCGAACGCCAACTTGTGAAGCCATCATATCTATCTTGGCATCCATCCATTGAACAACAAGAGAAAGCGATCGTCAGCTTATTGCTTCCCATCAATCCATCATTATAAACCTTGTCCCCATTCTTGTATTAATAACTCACACAAGTTGTTCAAATTAGGGTAGGAGACTTTCAATTTGGGAGAAAATGAAAAGTAATCAATTAAGAAGGTTATGTCTGAAAACGACGTCGTTTAGTTCTTAATGTTAGACGTTAAACTAGTACACATCTGATTTTCATTAAACCTTAATTCAAAGGGTCAACTACAAATTCGAAAATAAAAGTCGCATGATACTTGAGGAATAAAACGACATTTTTCCCAAACAAATTAATTGGCACATGGATTTATAAAGATTTGTAGAATGCTTAAATTTCATTGTTATTAGTTTATGAATTTTAACAATCTTTATGAAATCCATCATTATTGATTTGATGATTTTAAACTTTGGTTATTGGAAAAGTTTGAATTTTAAGGATTCTATAATTCTATAAATTTAGAGTGATTGGGATATTGATTCTTAACAAATTTACTCGCTAAACAAAACTTTCAAAATCTTAGGAGCATAAATGAAATTTCTAAAAAAATTGAGTATACAATTCTTCGATAGATTTATTATATACACAAAACTCTCTGCAAACTTGAAAAACATCTCTACAAACTTAACAAATCTCTAGATTTTATAAATCAACCAACTCTTTTAAAATCCCACTCCCAATAACCCTTAAGCAATCTTGTTTGTAACATTTGATTTGGGATTGGTAATTTTTAGACTTGACCCGAGTAATCATCCTATGTGTGTGGAACTTTTTAGCTCGCATAGTATTTACCCTATAGGGAAAAAACCTTAAAAATACACGAACTTTATGACTTCTGCTAGAAA
>OVAP01006327.1:0-11344 GCA_900406295.1 Aurinia saxatilis
AACATTCAAGATATGTTGATGTTTTCTTTCAACTACTGAATTTTGTTCAGGTTTCTCCGGGCAGGAATGATAAGACAATATACCTTTGGAGCTGAACAGCTTTACAAATTTCAACTCTTGTGCATTGTCAGATCGTACTCCTTTCACCTTAGTACTAAATTGAGTTTCAACCATCTGCAAAAATGCAGGAACAATCTGTAAAACTTCATCTTTTGTCTTCATCAGATAAATCCAAGTTGCACGAGAGTAATCATCCACAATGGTGAGAAAATATCTGTATCCATCAATTGTAGACACAGAGAAAGGACCCCAAGTATCCATGTGTATGAGATCAAACGCTGCTTTACACATTATTTTGTGTATCAAACGATAAATGTCTTTGTTTTGCAAGAGGACAAATGGAACAATGTGGATGATCTTTATTAACTCTTTTGATTTGTAATACATCAGTGAGAAGGTCTATCTTTGAATAAGATGGATGACCTAATCTACTGTGCCATTTACTAGAATCAATCACAACATTGCAAGAATACAAATCCTGAGAAGGTCTATCTGATGAATATCCCTGTGAAGTTGCAGAAGCAAAATCATCCAACACATATAAGTTGCATATTCTTCCACCTTGTCCAATCGTCAACTCCCTGATAGGATCCTGGATCAGACAAGAATATGCATAAAAAATTACTCTTGATTTCAAATCTTTAGTAAGCTGACTGATGCTCAGTAAGTTTAAACGAAATTCAGGTATAAAAAGCACATTATTCAATGTTATATGCTCATTTATCCTGATTTGTCCAACCCCTGCAACTTGAATTGCAGAACCATTAGGAAGATTAGCTGCGGACTTCTGATCACATGATAAACTCAGAAATAATGCTTTATCATGAGAAACATGATGCGTGGCTCCACTGTCTATAATCCAAGACTGGGAAGTCAACACAGTCTTAGATATTCTCAAAATACCTACAAAGTGAAGTGTAGAATCAGAAAAATTCATACCATTCACATTAAGCAACATAGTGCCAAGGCTTGGTAACTGTGAACTAAAGTATACAATAACATCTTGTATCTGGTCTTTGGACAAAGTACCAATCATCTGAGAATGATTATCAACCAGTGGAACACTCGGAGTCTCATTTACAGTAACTTGAGCCACCATTTTGTGTTCAGAATTCCCCTGTTGGTATCCAGAAGTCTGATTCTGAGATCTGGGAGCATTGACATTGTTCTGAGTACTCTGAGTAGTTCCTTGAGAAGTACATTGTTTCCCTTTGTATCCAATGGGATAACCATGAAGATGATAACACTTATCAACAGTGTGGCCAGAGTAACCACAATGAGAACAAAGAGGTCTGTTTGACTGTCTATTCTGGTTATAGGAAGATCTTGCAGCATTGATAGAACCTTGATCAGGTTGACTGCTATACATCTGGAAAGCAGCTCCAAAAAACCAATATTCCTCTGATTCAAGTCTTGATCCAGTATGTTGTATATCTCAGCAAAACTTGGTACATGCTTCTTCATGATAATTTGACTCTTGATATGAGCATATGACTCATTCAAACCAGCCAAAAACTTTATCACCTTAGAATGTTCCTGTTTGTACTCATAGCTTTACAACAATCACACGTTTGACATGTAATCACACAATCATCTCCATCCAGCTCATCCCAAAGCGTTTTCAACTCAGTATAGTAAGTTGATAAGTCCATGGAACCTTGATAAAGAGACCAGATTTGTTGTGAGAGCTGAAATGATCTTGGCAGGTTAGTGATACGAAATCTGGTGTGAAGATCTTTCCACATCTCTGAAGCATCCTGAAAACGAAGTATACTGCCATAGATTTGTTTGTTAATTGAATTCAAGATCCAGGATTTTACCATGCTGTTACAACGAGACCAAATACGATATAGTTGATCCGATTCAGCTGGCATAGGGCAAGATCCATCCACAAATACTATCTTATTCTTAGCATCTAGGGTTGTGTTCATCGCTATACTCCAATTTCCATAATTTGTACCATCAAGAACATGAGAAATTATTGATGAACCTGGATTATCGGATCTTGTGAGATAATACAGTGAGTGAATGCTATCGATGTTCTCTGTTCGTGTATCTGGATCATTTCTCCTTCTTGAGATGACCGGAGGCGATTCTGAACCATCGGAAGCAGCAATCGGATTTTGAACTCGAGTCGAGGAACGAACACCACGACGTAAAGATCTACGAGGTAGCACCATTGTTAAAATGCGATTTGACGGATTGATCAAATCGGAAACGAATTCCGGCGGAATAACCGGTAAACAATATCGGAGGATTACCGATTGTTGAGAAACACGATCAATTGGAATGATCCCGATGATCAAAGAGAACAAAACAAAAAGAAAACACGGAAGAATGAAAGGAACGATCGATCTTGAGCTCAGGCTCAAGGTCTGATACCATATCAATGGAGAAAGTTACAGAGATTGAGAGTAAACTAACCGTAACTGTAACTAACTTCATCACTTTATTAAATGTAAAAGTAACAATTACAATCTGTTTATATAGAGCTTCGGTTTATCTTAACCGAGACTTGGTTTATTAAACCATACATTAAACCATATTCTATTAGCCCTTATCGATCTTCCCTTTCAGTAAAGTTCGCTCCACTGCTTGACCCTCAGTGGCTTTGCCTTGTTTGGATTCTGCAGTAAAAAGAGGTGTGTAGTGTATGTTGGATCTGTAGATCGGTTAAGGTTTGCTTTTCCTCTATGATATACTTCTCATGAACCTTACTGCTAGCTTGCGATTTGGACTGCTCTCTCTACTATCTTAGTATGGTGGACTCAGGATGGCTCCTTAGTCATCTTTGTTTGTCACTTTCCATGTACCTTTAACCTTGTTTCTGAAGTTCTAAGACCTAGAGATTCTTCTTTGTATTCGTGTTTTGATTTGTTGTGGTTTTGTCCTTATTTTTTTCTCCGATAGTTGTCTGGGCGGCCAGCGGACTTTGGACGGTTTGTATCCTTCGATGATGTTTGTAACTTCAATTAAGAAAGCATTTTTCAGATGGAAAAGAAAAAAAAAAAAAAGAGAGTTCAAATCAGAATTTCCACACAAATCATGTGGGTTTCCTAAGGTTACGAATTGTGGAAGTCAGATCTACCCAGCAAAAGGTTAATTGATAAGTGACTAAATCAGTTGGTTAACCACAACCAAGGCTCGAATAAAGAGTGGGACGATGAAGTCTTAAGTGCGACCTAGTCTTCGCCTTAAGAGCGAGCCGCCTTAAGAACGAATTCGCAGTTACGATAGCCACTTGGAAGTGGTCAAGTCTGAAGAATGCGAGTTCATAAGAGTCTTCTTAAATGTGACAGGAGACAATACAATATGTGTTACCGCCAGATGGAGAGACGGAAGATATGAAAACTTAAATAATTTGATTGGAACAGTCTATTAAAAGCACAAAGGTTAAGCCGTTCTATAAAAAATAAATAAAAACACAATTATTAAAGATTGAAATTCTTATCACCGAGAGCAATGGTTATCAAGGCGCTCATAGTGGAGAGTTATGTTGTGTTCATCCCGAATTGGAGAGTAACTTCCATGATCAACGGCTGGAGATAGGGGTGGGAAAAATATCCGTTAAATCCGATTCGATTCGGTATTTGCTTTCCAAAAATGCAAATACTATAAACGTTCAAATACAAATCTGATAGTAAAATATAGTATTCGTAGAAAATTAAATCAAATATAAATATTATAAAAGTCAAATATCCGATTTGATCCGTTATATATATAACTAGGATTAGACAAATAATTAGTTTAATTTCGATTCCATCCGAAAAATAAATGTTTAGAGAAAATCAAATAATAAAATTTAGTGTTTTTTAAAAAACAAATCAAATACAAACATCATCTTACATATATAATGCTCTTAAAATAAAATAATATTATATATATATATATTATAAATATGTTTTTTTACAGTTTTAATTACGTAATAATTTTTTTAATTTTATAATTAGATCTATCATAGGTTTAAAAGTAGATATTTACAACAAAAAAACTAATCTTATCATTTGTTGTATATAATTTATAGTAGAATTTTGGACAAAAAAATAAATTTAGTTATCCCCTACTAATTATTTATAAATACATTTTAGTGAAAAAGACATAGGTGTCAAAGCTGTGAGCAAAAGTCTTTTGTTAAAAGTTTATGACGTGGTAGGTTACATAGCATCTCTTTACACCGGAATAAGAAATAAGGAGAACACATCATTGAAAAATAGAGTTCATCTACATAGAAAGATGACCCCAAATTTCTCAAACCCTTCAACAACATCGAATTGGTTTCTCAATTCAGAAAGATGTTCTACGGAAATTGGAATCATCTATGTCCAATTGTTGATCGATCAACAATTGTTTTTGTTATTTATCGCTCCATGATTTCAGTGACATATCGATCGATGAATGTCGTACAAGTCTTGATTGCAAGTAAGGTTAAGTCTTATGTCACCGTAATTTCTGTTCTGAATTCTAATCGTTGATGACATTCACAGAGTGTTATATTTTTTTTATGATGTTGTCTTGAGTCGATTCCTTCGTGCATCACGTGTTTGGTGAAAGAGTGACATAGCAACCCTTAGTGGACCAACGCTTGGTCTAATTACAGATAGTTAATGACATATAAAACATGTACATGAATAAGCCTCAAAATGTTTTGGTTTGTTTACTTACAACATCGTTTGTTTGGTGTATTCGTGACTGATGGACTCTTGATATGGAGAACCATGTTAGTAGATTGATTCTCTACCTAGAAATCCAACAAATGATGTAAGTTGATGGGCTTTTGATGGAGAGCCATGTTAGTAGTGGTGACCGATGTGCTCTTAACTGAGAACAATGTTAGAAGTGAACATCATGTATGTAACAGAGGACTATGTTTTGTTCTTAACAAGACATTCTCATCGGATCATATTAATAGTTGAGCTTACTTTATAGGAGCATGATAGATTCATTATTTTTGTGTCTCAATACAATTGAATTCCTGTTTTTGATTTCTGGACAGTTTGAGCTCCTGAGTTTAGTTCATGATCATCCTTTGTTAACATTCATCACACGGGCCTCACATCTCTTACCGTCGATATATGTGTTTCGATTTCCATATTCTTACATGCTTTTTTGTTTTTGTTTTTGTTTTTTCCTCTCTTCTTATGTTTAGAAGCAGTGCTTTTCTAGCGAATGACTTGCTTTTCCTACATAAATAATAAAGACTTATATGTTGAGTTGTTTTTTCCAATCCGTAAGCATTCAAATATTTAATTCTGGAAATATATGCATCATCTTTTTCATTCACAAAGATCTTCAAAAACAAGCATTGTCTCTCATTCTCATTTTTTATGGTACTGTTTTGATATTTCAGATTAAAAATGTAGCAGAGGAGCTACTTAAGCATCATTCACATACGGTCATCATGATTATCGGTGGCAATAACAGTAGGCCAGGAGCACTGTCTTCTTGACCATCTTCAACATGAAGGTCTTGAAGCTCTATGCATGGGAATCACATTTCAAGAAGGTTATCGAGAAACTAAGGAATAGAAAGTTGAAATCTTTGAAGGCGGTTCAGATGACAAAGGCTTATAATGCGATTATGTTATGGTCATCTCCGGTGTTTGTCTCTGCTGCAACTTTTGCTACTTTCTACGTCATGAACATTCCATTGAGAGCAAGTTGGGTCCAAGATACAGTAAGAATGACACATGATGTGATCGGAGTGACAATTCAGGCTAAATTGGCCTTCAGCCATATCGCTACGATGATGACTATCACCCACCGCAACCGTTGGGACCTCTTTGCAAAATTCGGGATATCAAAGGAAAATGAAACATTCGGTTGAAGTTCCACTTAATTTTGATTCTTTACGTTAAGCGGTTTGTAAACTTGTGAGTTGGTTAGGTTTTGTAGCAGGGATTCTTCTAATAGATGGGCTCCGCAACAAAGTATGATCGTAACAGGACTTGCGAGATCTGGTCTAAAGTAAGCTATAAAAATGGCTAAAGACATTGCAAGGAGATGGATTAGAAGCAACTATGTTGTTTACAAGACAAGTGAACATATGTATGAGAAGCTTGATGATTTAAAGTTTGGTTCATTTGGATATGGAGGATTTTATAAGCCAGGTAACCATTTTTTAAGTCTTAGGAGATATACTTCAATTTTTTGTGTTCCAAATATTGCAGACGCCATTTGGATGGTCAATTCTTGCAGGAGTTTGTATGGCCCTCTCACCTTGAACAACAGATCTAGAAAGCTGGTGGATGAATCAACCAAAAAATTTGAATTATTATACTCCATATATTTTAAGAATACACACAGAATTTTTTTGTTATGTACATCATTGATGAAACCCAATCCAACGGCTATAGCATGTACAACAAAGTAAATCGTACCCGATACAACAAACTCGTTTTTATGTTTATGTTTATACTAAAACTTTTTTTTTTTTTGTTACGAAATTACAGTTACTTAGATTTTCTTTGCACTTTTATGAAAGAATCTTATATATTACTATAAGATACTATAAAAAGTTATTATTTAATATATGGCTATTCAAATATTAATTGTAGAATTCAGGAAAGTTATGTTTTGGCTTGATATGTTGATATTTAATCTGAAACGAGAAGATATCTAATATCATAGTAAATTTACTACACTGCTATAATATTTTATTTTTGTTCAAGTCAATAAACCATATTCATTATATTAAATAGTACATGGTAAACTAATGTTTTCTATTATTTATTTGTCCAACGATAACTGAACAAAAGTTTACCTAAGCTCTGATAACATTTCTCATGCATCAAAGGGATATACCTCAAAGCTATTTACACAATCGAGTACCTAAACATCATCAATATTTGCGGATTACCGAAGGATAAATTAGAGTTAATGGTTGGTGCTCCTTTCATGTTTATTCAAAATATTAATCCTAAGGCTATATTATGTAATGAGACTAGGCTTATTATTGTTCGGATGACCAAGCATGTTCTTCAAGCTAGAATCATATATGGGAATGATAGTTTGGTCAATCAGTCCGTTCTGATACCTAGAATATTTATGACCCCTCCGGATGCGAAGTTTACCTTGCCACATGCGTCGAAGACAATTTACAATGATTTTAGCTTTTGTAATGACAATTAATAAGAACCAAGCATAGTCTCTTGAACATGTGAGTTTGTTTCTACCGACTCATGAATTCTCTCACTGACAATTAGATGTTACACTTTCAAGAGTCAAGTCGAGATCCTGAATCAAAGTTCTAATAATAGACAAGGAAGGGAAGCTGCATAAAAGTACATACAATATCGTATACAAGAAAATGTTTAATAATATTTTGTAATTTATAGTTTTACTATACTCAATATTATTCAACGCTATTTTTTTTATTTATCAATAATACTACCACTATAACATTTTGCATTGAAGATCACATACAAATGTTATGCATAGTCCGCCAACTAATCTAGTTATTACCATCTTCATATACAAACCATAGTTAACGTCTTTGTTTTTCTAAAGAAAAAAAATATTAGAGTTCATACATTTTATATATGTTTGTTTGTTATGAATAATTATTTTCATCATTTTTAATTTAATAGATTGTTTTTAGAAAAATTATTTATGAACAAATTAATAGACAATTTTTTTTTAACAAACAAATCAAATCAAATAATCCGCAAATATTCAAATTTCTTTTACAAATATCTGCAAATACAAATATCTGTATTTTTCAAATCAAATCACAAAAATTAATATCTGACAAAAACAAATCAAATACAAATACTAATTTTTCCGATTATATCGGATCCGTGCCCACCCTAGCTGAAGACCATTGAGTCTGACCCTTACACAGGCAAACTTAGGAGTGATATCGATCTGTTCCAAGTGGCCATGCCCATCACCAATTCCGTTGACGATTGTTGGGTTGATGTAATGGAAAGGTATTCCTTACATACGAATCCAGAAGGAGTAATGGTTGGGGAATTCGGTGGACATCGGTTTCCATTGTTGGACAATAACCATCCATCTTGCGAAGAAGTATGACAGGTTATCGAGGACCGAAGTCAGATATGCCTCATAGGCGAATTTGAATTGAAACATTACATGCCATTCCCAAAGTCTAATCCAATTGGTTGGGTGGAGATATCTCAGTAACCAGAGAGGAAAAGTATGAAGGACCTTTTATGTTTAATCTGACACATACGGTTTTTTGTATTTTTGAGCAAGATAAAATAATTATTTAACAAACAAAAAATGTTATATTCCTGAAACTAATTCTAAAAACTGACAAAAAACAATAAAACTATAAAAGGTCATTTTAATCAATTTACTCGAAACTACTGTACGTGGTTCGAAATATCTCATAAGTGAGCTTTTATTTTTGGGAAATTACACTAAATAGCAATGGATGATCCATTAATTAAGTCCACAAAAACTTGCACTATTCACATGTACAAAGAACAACATGGGCCTATATAACATTGTGTGTTGGAGATTTGTAACTTTTGTATAGTTTTTCAATTCGTTTTTAATTGTGTCAGGAAACTAATTTTTAATTAAAAAACATCAAAAGAAATCTTTTTAATTGGATTCTTTTTGCGGTGCTGTCAAGAGGATAAGATAAAGCGTGATACATCTTTTTTAGTTTAGGGTTCAAAAAAAAAAAAATCAAATCAGTGAAAGTTTGGATAATTCTCCGTGAGGATTGCATTGTATTCATCTCTCTTTAAATACAACATACAGTTGCTACAAGTGAGGGATTATTTGAACAAACAATATCAAAACAAAGAGTTGTTGTGAATATCCTATTGTTACGATTTTGCTATATTCTATCACCCTCCCGCAGTGTCAGCGTCGGTCTTCGAATGACGCCGAAACTGGATTTGAACCGAAGGAAAAGTGAGCTTGGAAGGCCTTTTGTAAATATGTCTCCATATTGAAATGCTGCAGGAATGTGATATACCCGAACCTCCCCTTTCGCCACTTTTTCCCTGACGAAATGAATGCCAATTTTCACATGCTTTGTTCTTTGATGTTGAACTGGATTTGAAGAAAGATAAACTGCACTTATATTATCGCAGAAGATGATCGTTGTTTTTGTCAATGGAACTCGTAACTCAAGTAGCAGGTTCCGTAGCCAACAAGTTTCTGAAACTGCATTTGCTACACCCTTGTACTCTGCTTCTGCGCTTGACCGTGAAACAGTTTGCTGTCTCTTGGACGACCATGATATAAGTGTATCACCGATATAGACACAATAACCTGTGTAGATCGTCGTGTTGTAGGGCAGCCTGCCCAATCAGCATCCGAATAGGCTGTTAGTTGTTGTGTCTTGGACTTAAACAGTTGTAGACCATGTGATTTTGTGCCTTGAATATAACGTAGTATACGCTTGAGTGCTTGAAAATGTTAGTCACGCGGATCATGCATAAATAGGCACACTTGTTGGACTGCATATGTGATATCGGGTCTGGTGAACGTCAAGTATTGTAAGGCGCCGGCAAGGCTTCGGTAAAGAGTTGGGTTGGAGAACTTGTCACCGTCAGCTTCTGAGAGTTTTGATTTGGTATCCACCAGTGTTGTAACTAGCTTGCATTCTTGCATATCAGCTCGTTTAATTATGTCCTCTGCATACGTTTCCTGACATAAGAACATACCCTGTTCGTTGTAAGTGGCTGAGATTCCCAGAAAATAACTGAGCTTACCCAAATCTGTGATAGCAAATTCACTCTTGAGTTCGTTAATGACATGATCCAGCAAGGATGTAGTTGAGGCGGTGAGCACTATGTCGTCTACATATAGTAGCAGATAAGCGAGTTCCCCATTATTGTTGTATACAAACAACGATGCATCACTCCTGCTTTGAATAAACCTTAACCTTGTGATGTGTGAGACAAACCGAGCATTCCAGGCGCGTGGTGCCTGCTTCAATCCGTAAAGAGCATTGTCCAATTTGCATACGTAATCTGGCTTGGTCGTGTCGATGAAGTCTGGGGGCTGATACATGTAAACTGTCTCTTCAAGCTTGCCGTGTAAGAAGGCGTTTTGCACATCCATTTGTCGTATGGGCCAATTTGCGCAGACAGGTAGATGGAGAACAGAGCGAACGGTCGCAGGCTTGACAACATGACTGAATGTCTCATCAAAGTCTATTCCTTCTTCTTGTGATTTTCCATTAGCTACAAGTCTTGCTTTGTGTCTGGACAAGGACCCATCCGCGTTGTATTTGTGCTTGAAGAGCCACATAGACCTGACAATGTTAGTATTTTCAGGTTTTGGAACCAAATCGTAAGTTCTGTTTTTAATAATAGCTTTGTACTCATCTGTCATTGCTGGATTCCAATTGGGGTCTCTAAGAGCTTGGTTGTGGCCTTTTGGGAGTGGGGAAAGATTTGTGGTTAGGAATGAATAGAGTTGTTTGGTTTTTCTGATTCCATCTTTTGAACGTGTGACCATAGGATGGGATGGATTGTGGGAAGGTAAATTTGTGTGGTTTAGGGGTGCTACGATTTGCTCAACCGGTGTAGGTGTAGGTGGTTGTGGGTTTGGGTTCAGAAGGAGTTGACGCAACAGGGGAGAGTCCTCTGTTTCAGCCTGAAGGAATTCATAGGCAGAGTGGGATTGGGGTTGAGTCACGTTATAGGGAAAAACAGTCTCGTCGAAGAAAACATGGCGTGAGATAATTATTCGACGGGACTTTATATCATAGCATCGAAACCCCTTATGTTGTGTGGGATACCCTAGAAATATAGCTGGAGTGGACCTCGGTTCGAGCTTATTGGTTTGGCCGTGGTTTGTGTTTGGGTAACAAAGCGAACCAAAGACCCTAAGATGGTCATAAGTTGCAGGTTTGTTGAACAGGCAAGTGTATGGTATTTTGTGGTCGATGGACTTTGATGGTAAGAGATTGAGTATATGAACAGCTGTATGCATTGCTTCTACCCAGAAGGAGGCGGGTAGGCTGGCTTGAAACAAAAGAGTTCTGATGGCATTGTTTATGGTTCTGATCATTCGTTCAGAACGGCCGTTTTGCTGGGAAGTGTGTGGGCAGGTGTGGGGGTCAAATCCCCCATCACGGACGAAATGGGCAAATACAGAAGTACGAGGGGTCAAATCCCCCATTACAGACGAAATGGGCAAATACAGAAGTACGACAAGCCGAGCTGGCCATAGCAAGTAACCTCGGCTTAGTATATCATTCATAAAACGCCGAGGGGTTTTACTAGAATCAGCCCCTCGGCACAACGGACATACTTAAGCGCGACGAGCATCACTGAACTATGCAGTGCTCGGCACGG
>OVAP01006328.1:172-11905 GCA_900406295.1 Aurinia saxatilis
ATTCAGGGTAGTAATCTATGTAAATCCTAGTTTAGGCTATATAGTTAGTATCACTAATAACTGACTATCCTTATGGTCAGGCTTAGCCACTCTAGTTCAATTGGTATCCGAGTTAACTCTAACATATATATTTTCAGAAAGAGAACTTATGGGCTGATCAACCAATTAATCTAGGCATTAAGTTCACGAAATCAAATTCTACTAAACTATAAATAGTAAAGCTTTCACTATCAAGTTCTGGATCTCATACTCTAAGTGATGTATTAGTAACATGTTTATCCTATGATTTATACTAAGATCTGATATGAAAGTAAGCCTATAAACTACTCATTACATAATCCTATTGCCTATCTACCAAACCATGAGTCCTTCCAGCAAAACCATATTCCTAACTAAAAGACTACTCATACATGGTAAAAGTAGACATAATGATAATGAAAATTGCTTGTATTAAAAGAGGGTTCAGAATAGCTTCTTTGGAATGCAGAGATTACAAACTTCTTCCTTGAAGCAATGATCAAAGCAATAAAAGCAAAGAAACTGAAAGAAACTGGTAAAATAGCATGGATACCTGGAAGCTTTAGAGAGTTTTCTGATATTTCTCTCGGACTTCATTCTTATGTATTTATAGGAGAGAGGGTCGATATGTTGGCCGAGATAATTCGGGAAGAATATTTGGATGAGAATCCAAATATTTGTGTTTATCTTCTCTTGATCGATCGGTCGTAGCTATCTTCATCGATCGGTTGACATATTTAAACGCGATTCTGAAGATTCAGTATCTTCTGAGTTTATCTGCAACGTAATCAAATATCTTTCCGAATGCAACGATGTATATCTGAATTTGTTCTCGAACCTTCTCTGACATA
The DNA here is from genome assembly GCA_900406295.1 of Aurinia saxatilis. Taxonomy (NCBI): domain Eukaryota; kingdom Viridiplantae; phylum Streptophyta; class Magnoliopsida; order Brassicales; family Brassicaceae; genus Aurinia; species Aurinia saxatilis. The sequence continues at coordinate 1,042 of OVAP01006328.1, forward strand.
ATGGGCTTCGATCGATCGGTGGGCCTCTGGTCCGGTTGATTGGGCCTTCATGTCTTGTGGGCTTCTGGATACTCCTTCAGTAATTTGGTCTTAACTTCTTACTCCAGAGGGCTAATGACTCGATTCCGAGCCCATGTGAAAGTTAACTCTCGTGGCTTGATTGTCCAAACTCCTCATTTTATTCCAAAATAAACATCTTCTTCATCCGGGTCTGGACTTCTGATGTTGACTTATTGGACTTGGTTGAAAATGCCCATTTATAACCTAAAATACATTGTTTTCATAAAAACACTTTGCAAACAGAAAAATGTGAAATCGAGTAGTTTATGTTTCAAATCAAATAGTTTCTTTATAAAAAATACCAAAAAATCATATCGAAAAGCGGTAAAATATCATCACTATCGGTTACCTTTTCACATGTTCAGGAACGTGTCTACCAAAAATGATAGACGATTTATTTGGATTAATCATCTGTCTTGACGCATCACCATATATTTTAAACAACGTAAGATTTCAGTGCATTCCGCAAGCATAGCTTTACAAATGAGCAAACTATCATCCGCGAATAATAAATGATGAACCGCCGGTCCGCCTTTTGACAACAAAATACCATGCAAGCGAGACGCAATATCAGATTGGTTGAGCACAACCAGCGCCTCTACTCCTAAATTGAATAAGAATAGTGATAGCGGATCCCCTTGCTGCAATCTTCCTTCAGATTTGAAGTAGCCATGAGTTTGGCCATTCAAATTCACTGTACATAAATAAACAACTAACAGTATAATTACATTTTAAAATCCGCCTAAATTAATATCAACAAATATATAAAACAACACACAGGTAATAAATCGACAGCAATCTTGGCGCATCATAAATGTTTATAAATGAATAAGAAAACCTAGAATATGCAAACGATTTCGGGATAATTAATTAATTTTTTAAAAACAGATAAAGATTTTGTTATATGAAAATATGATATGTTCTTTCTAGTTTGACTTTTTGAACCGAATTAATATATGAATGTTGTTGTGAAAAGAAAAATAAATATAGATTTCATATTACATGGATCCTAATCCATGTAACTTTATTAGTGTCTAATCCTAACTCCTAACGTAGAAAGCTAGCAAGCCATACTTCAATGACTATGCGGAGAGTCTTGTTTCTTTGAAGGTAAGACAACGTTTTATTCACAATAAACACAGTAACAAGCACTGCAGTTTCAGCATATTCGAAATTTTGATATTCACAAGCACAAACATTATAGAAAAAACATCATAAACCTTGAAGATCCACTGTAATAATCTGAGCCGAATCTCCCTTTTCAACAACAAAAGTTTTAAGAACTTTCTGGGACGAAGTAGTAATCACTTCAACTGCATAATTTCCATTGTAACCTCTAAACGCGAATGCACCGTTTTGATCAACATGTCCATTAGCATGCGTGAGCCAATCTTGTTTCACAGCTAAAAGCCTTTTTCCAGCTTCATTAACATCTCCTTCTGCATTCACCAGATGAGAGCTGTCTCTGCTCATGAACAACTCCCAAAATCCCCATAACATTATCCCTTCAACCGCAGGATGGCCGAAAGCTTCCCACATCATTACTTCCAGATCATCTGCCCTTATATGCTCATTGACAGATGATACATCCAATTCTGTGAACCATATCGGTAAACCAAGGATTCCTAGTTTGTCTAGAGCTGAACATACGATTGGACCCACCGGACTATCGATATGGCCCTGAATCCCGATTCCTCCTACTGCCGCACCCTTTTCTTGTAGGTCAAGAATTTGTTCGATGTACTTTTCGGGGCAGGATGTGGGGTCACAGCCGTCTTCAATGTGGTAATCATTCACGAACAATGTCGCGGATGGGTCTAGTTGGTGTGCTGTCTTGAACATGTTGACTCTTATGTCTTTCCCCAACCTGTCTTGGTAGAATGATCCGTGTAACATCTCGTTATTCACATCATAATGTTTGAATTTCCCCTTATACCGATTTAGAAGATCAGCTAAGCGGTTTTGGACCGCTGTGTTCAAATCCGTTTGGCTCATGTTCTGGATCCATTGCTGAACAGTTGCTTGGACTTCCCAGAAGATACAATGTCCTCTAGTTTCAATGTTATTGCTACTGCATAAGTTTAGCATATCATCTGCGTCTTGGTAATTAAGCTTCCCTTGTTCTGGTTCGGTCCAGTACCATTTCAGTTCATTACCAAACACCGCCCAATTAAAGTTTTTCAAGAAAAAGTCAACAAAATCTTCGTTATCTATATTTGTTCTGCTAATGCAAGTCCCCACCGGGAAGCTGTTCCTTGTCTGTCGAACTCTTACCATTGCTCCAGACAATTTGCTAGAATCAGCTCCAGAGAATTTGAGGGTGACATCGTGCTTACGGATCTGCAATCGAGAACATTACTATAAAGTCTCATCGCTCTTTAACATATTTTGATAAAAGAGACGTTAAAAGCAGAGCACTTGTGTATATACCTTGTCACATTGTCTTCTCAAATGTTTGATTCTCGCGAGTCGATCTACCGGGAAAATCTGCAAGCCAGCGACCATAAGATCAATTCCGGAAGAAGGGCCTTGAACATAAACCAAAGCCTTAGATGGCTGCTTTTCAACTCGGAAAGAACCACCAATTTCATGCCATTTGTCATCGTTGATCTCGACTTGCCCTCCGTTTACCCATTGGGTATCGATACCAAGTGCGACATTAACATTTTGAGGAATATTAATGCCAGAACCGACTTTGACCCATACTGATACTTGGTATGTCAAGAATAACTTGAGTTTATCAGTGATCACTTGAGCTGGGCCCATCCATGTCTGTGTTCGGTTAGTCACTAGTATATAGCGGCCACTTAGAGGCTCGTGTGGTCCAAGCGAGTCCCTTGCCATCGAGGGCAGGATTCGAGGGGAGCCTTCTGCAACACTTAGCGTGCAGTTTCCTAATGGAAACCAACCATTGGTTGTTTTATCACTTAACTGGCTATTTGTGAGTATGTTTATCCCAAATGCAGGATTCTACAAGAATAACAACAAAGCGGGTGAAGAAATTTCAAAATTTGTATGGAATTTATTCTTCATTTGACCAACCTCAATAGGCGGGAGCGGTGAAGGAGAGGATTTCTCAGCATATTTTACAATTAAGCTATTGAGGAGTATATCAGTTCCAGGAGGCGGACCTTCGACGTAAATGACTACCCGTGATGCAGAACCGTTTAGGAGGAACTTCCCTTTACACTGCACCCACTCGTTGTCTGTTGCCTGCACCCTTTTAAAATGCAAAGAAAAACGGTCTACTTTAGCATCATACAGTGATTCTTGATCCGATAGAGTGTGATATTAGAAAAACTAACTTTGCAATGCCAATGTATTGGTCCCGTTGATTTGGGTTCTGGACCCATAGAGTAGCTTGTACTCTAGCATTGGTCACATTGTTTCCGTATATACGAACGACCGCAGTTGCTTCGTAGACGCGTTTTCTCTGAACTTTTCCAGTGATCTCTTGCTGAATACCGTGCCAGTTCTGAGTGCGTTCTGTAGTGGAAGCAAAAGCTTTCCCAGTTTGTGGTACTATCTTTCCATCAGCCATGGAGTCATGCAACACAATCTTGCACCCTCTCCCTGACCAGTTATTTAGTCCATCTTCAAAGTTTTGGTTCGCTACGATATTGTCCTCTTCCTCGGTAACACGCTGTTCTCGTTCCAGCGTTATAGATAACAAAATACGTCATTCAGTGATACATTTCACAAAGTGTACACTCAAACAGAAAAACAAATAATTTTTTCTTAAAATACAAAAGGTTGCTGAAAGAATTGGATAATACAAAAGGTTGTATCATGTAAAGTGAGATATAAAAAGTAAGCGTAAATGCAAACAAATAATCAATGTCAGATGATTAATTACATACCTCTGCAGGCTCGTTATCGCGGGAAATGGTTACAGACTGTATGAGAAGATCGACTCCCGCTGATGGGCCTTCCAAATAGAAAACAACTCTTTCGGGTAAGCTCGGTAACGAGAACATGCCTTCAAGTCTTACCCACTTCTCCTTAAAGACACAAGTTCTGCAATCCAAAATCAAATTGTTCTTATCAACATTACATAAATATATATATATATATATATATATATATATATATGTGTGTGTGAAAAGTCCTTACTTTGAGATGAACTGATAGTTTGTTTGCGATTGTCGATTTTCGAGCTTCAAGGTGGCCATAACCTCTACTAATTCTTGAACAGGTCCAGATACAGCAACAGTCGCAGAGACTTTATAAAGACTAGTAGGTTGGACTCTGTTTGTGATGTCTTGCTCCAAGCCCTGCCAAGTTTCTTTACGGTTCGTTATAACTACATAGCTGCCGCACTTTGAGGGGTCTAAAACACCGTGAGAGACACCAGACGCGGCTGTGACAACAAAGGCGTCGCAGCAATTTGGATGCCATGAATGCATCCCGGAGGAGAAGTCATGATTCAAAATTACATTTGTCCGAGCAGAAGCAATAATGGGAGCCACATTGTTGTTGTTCTGTTTCACGGTACAGAAATGATTACACAGAGAAAGATCAGGTTAAGGATTCAAAAATTTTAGCTTAGAAATGAAGAAAGTATGTGAAAAGATGAACAAGACTTGGTTACAAAGAAAGGAACATATCGGAAAATTAAAGCAAACTATCAATAATCCTAACCTCTTCATCGTCTCTTCTCGAAATCTCCATGCTTTCTCTCAACTTCTAAAACCCAAAAAAGAATCAGGACCCAGATCATATCAAGACAACTTAGCAATGGGTCACTACAAAAATCAAAGGAAAGAAAATTTCGACTACTAAGGAGAAGACAAACCTTGTCTAGACTTCGATTTCTGCTCTTGTGGATTCGATTTGAGAAGCAGCAGACCGTGAATGTCTTCATTATATAGACCGAAAAAATCAAATTGTCTTGTGCTTCAAGTGAACTCCAAGAAGAAAGACCACGGGACCAGCTAACTAACAAACCTCTGTTTGCAACTTTTAATCTTTTTCTCTAATCCCTTTAACTTGAAGAACAGATAAGCGATCAGTTCTGGAATTTTTTATGTAGTTGTGCTCTGAAAATAAACATCGTTCGAAGACGCTAAACATTAACTTTTTTTTATAGGGAACTCGGTTATATATACTGTCTGGTTTATTTTATACTAGACTAAGAGCCGAAAGCAAATGAAAAAATGGGTTAATAAATTTTTGAGTTTATAATTTATTAAAAGATAATTTTAAAGATCTTTGCTGAATAATTTTAGTTTAATAAAATGACATTTATAGTTTTTAACTAATATTAATAATTTCAGTTAAGGATCAAACTAAATAGAAACTAAGTAACTCATATCAATAAATAAAACAAAAACCAAAATTTGAAAATATAAGATAAAAAAACAGAAATTTGAACAAGCTTTTTCCTCTAATTCACCTATCTAGATGTCATTGGAACCTGAAGGTGATAGTTGCGATGGAGGAAAGAGACATGTTGCTGTGGATAGTTGCCACGAAGAAAGGTTGACAGAAGAGGAGACTGTGTCTTGACCTAATCGGATTTCACAGACGAGGCTTTGAGTGAAACCGCGGAGCTTGAGGCCGAGTTTGATTATCATCCACCATCCATTTTGGTCATCCACCATCCACTTTGATAATCATCTACCATCCATTTTAATCATCCACCGTCCAATACCACATTATTTTGATAATTATTCATCATCTACCATCCAGTTTAATCGTCATCCATCCTCCATCACCCACCATCCACTTTGATGATCATCCACCATCAACCGTCTAATACCACATTATGGAGAATTATCACGAATAAGGAACAAACACTTTACCTAGAATATATATTATGCACAATAAACTATTTTGGTTTAGGTCTCTAACGTCTTTTAATCATTTGGACATAATAGAAAATTCACATTGGAAAAACAAAGGTAACTACCTAAAAACTAATTACAAAAAACTAACTTAGAGCTAAATACAAACTCAAAACTACTATATTGCCTAAAATTCCCAACAAAAAAAGATTAGAGGAAATTTTAGGTAATAAGGTAGTTTTGAAACTCTATTTAGTTTTAGATAATTTTGAATTTCTAATTAGTTTGTAGGTAGTTTCATTTGATTTTAGAGATTTGTTTGGTCTATTATGCCCTTATAATTAGTAAAGATTATAAAAAATCAATTTTTGGTTTAAAAAATTGAATATCAAAGGGAAAGTGTCTATTAAAATCTTCTCAATACCTTCTGAAAAATGATGAAATATATATTTTTTTAAAGATACGATTTCCTTACCTGTCTCTAACCTATATCTCAAAAATAAACAAAATGTTTGAGAAATTTTGAAAACAACCACTTTTGAACATCTCCTTTTTAAAAATACCGCTTTGGGATATTTTCAGAACTACCACTATTACCAAAGCTAATTTTGTTTACAAGTGAAAAATTTGTAAAGATTTAAGGCTTAGGGTTTAATAAAATGATAGGGTTTAGGATTGACTTAGGGTTTCTAGGGTTTATGGTATAAGGTTAAATTCTTCTAAAGTTAGGGTTTAATTTTAATAATTATTAGGGATTAATTTTTAAGGTTTAGGGTTTATATTTAAAGGGCTTAGGATTTGTTTGGGGTGGAAAGAGTTTTTAGGATTTAAGATTAACAAACCCTAAACCCTAGATCTTATACCCTAAAACCCTATAAATAGTTTATACTTTCATAGTGGTATCTTTGAAAATTTACCTGCTTCCCATGGTATTTTTGAAAAGTAGTACATAAAAGTGATATTTTTAAAATTCTCCACATATGTTTGGAGTTCATTTCTGATGGTGGATAGTTACAAGTTGGATGGTGGATGAAATATCGTCAAAATTGGATGGTGGATAATTACAAATTGGATGATGGACGAGGTGTCATTCAAATTATATGGTGGATGATCACAAATTGGATGGTGAATGAATATAAATTGGATGGTGGATGATCTATCATCCAAATTGGATGGTGGATGATAAAAAATCTAATGGTCAATTGAAGAGAACAATTGCATAGATTCGTGAAACCAATTTCAGAAAGAAATAGAGCAAGAGAGAGGCGGAGGAGAGAGGGAGATAAAGCAAGAGAGTTTCGTGAAAACTTTGTTGTTTAAAGCGTTTATACTTCTTCTTTTTTTTCTCTTTTTTTTTTTTTTTGCAGCGCAGGACTTGATTAGAAGCTATATCAAATGGTTGTGATTGTCTTAAAATACATATATGATGTGTAGTGTTTTTATGCATGTTTTAACCCCTTATTTTTACTTCTTTTGATCTCATTTGTTATTCATTTGTGTTAGTTTGTTGCATATTCATTCACATTATACATTCTACCTTGTATTTAAGACTTTGCCTTGCATTCTTTCATTTGCGTTGCATATTTGCATGTTTTAGGTACTTTTGGAGCTAAACGGACATGGAGAATGCTTGGATGAAGCTTAAGGAGCAAATGGATGAGTAAGTGAGAAAGGAAATGAAGCAAAGAGTGAAGAAACAAGAAGGAATAAAGAAAAGTGTCACGAGAACGGGTACTACCCGATCTGGTGTACCCGTTCTCATGAACACAAAACACCAATTTCCTTGTGCCACGAGATCGGGTACTACCCGATCTCGTGGTCACAAATTCCCTTCCTTTTATTTGTTGATCTTATCCTAATTTCCTTTGACCAATCTTATCTTATCTTTTAAATACCTTTTAACTGTCATTTTGTAATGATAAGCATCACTTTTCATCATCTCTTTGAGAGAAAACACCATCTCTAAATGTAATCCCTTTGGATTTAGATCTTATAATTGAGGATTTTGATTATTTTGTTTGGGAAAACCTTAATCTTATGTTTTTTTTTTATCATTGATTATGATTTATTTTATCTTAATCTCTATGGATCTTGTGGTTATGAGTGAGTAGTCTCCTTAATCTTATGTTTTTTTTTATCATTGATTATGATTTCTTTTATATTAATCTCTATGGATCTTGTGCTTATGAGTGAGTAGTATCCTCAATTGGCTTTTGGGTTTTGTTAGATATTTGGGTGATCAGTGTAGATCTTGTGGATTATGGTTGTGGGGGTCAAATGTTCCCCACGGTTTATCATAAACAAACTGTCGAGCTGAAATGACTAAGTATTCTACAGATGAGCCGAGGTCAGACTTTAGAGAACGCCCTCGGCAATATACTTGCTAACGAATGTCGAGGATAGTCTATCTGAGTCACTTCCTCGACATAGACGATGTCTTTAAGTACGGCCGAGGGAGTTTATCAAATCACGAGCTCGGCGTACATCATTATACTCATTAGGCCGAGGACATTGCCTCCATCATGTCTTCGACAATACTTGTCACAAACTTTTATCGAGAATGCCGAGTCCTTTTAGATTTAAGTCATGAGCTCGGCATGCCTCGTAGCAGGCGCAAGGCCGAGGTCATAAGCTAGAACATGCCCTCGGCCATATCTGAATTCTGTGTTTCAGGCCGAGGAAATAAACTGAATCACTCCCTCGGCCTATCTTCATTTAGCCTCGAAAGGATGAGCTCGTCGTCATATGGTGGGCCGAGTGATACACAGACAAGCCCAAATCCTGTCAAATAGCCGAGGAAGTCCAGGCCCAGATAAGACGAGCCGACCTGAAGGGAAGAAAGAGGAAAGAAGAATCGAGAATATACGAGAAGATGTAGGAGTTTAACTTATCTTAAAGTCGGCATAACTTTGTATATATTCTTCCCTAGGTTAAGCTTGTATGATCATCTCTTTCCGGCTTAAGAAACCTAAAAGCTTAACGCTACGAAAGACTCTTATTCACAATCAATACAAAGCAATCCTTTGCTAGTTCCCTTTTGTGTTTGTGTTCTGCTCTTTGTATCGAGTTCCTCATCCAGAACCTCGAACAAATAGTGATTGTGTGATTTTACACACACAATTTGGCGCCGACTGTGGGGAACAAATAACTTTTCCCACAAACCGAAACTCTAGCAAAAGACAATGTCCGACGAGCAGCAAAACCCTCCCGAAGGACACCAACCAGAGACAGCCACGCCGTTCGCCATCACGCGAACCGTAACCGACGACCAGGGAATAGAGTGCGCTGAGGTGAACACAGAAGCGGTCGCGGCCACCTTGGCTGACCTCGCTCAGAGAGCTGCCTATCAGGAGATGACAAACCTAGGCATCCTAAGCCGCTACACGAAAGCCTCCGAGGAAAGTTCCAACTAACGCTCGGAGCTCTCTCAATTTCTATGACGGCTTTCAAACACCTTCTAATACCTTCAGGATCCCAGATCCCACTCGTCTCCCTCCTCCACCTCCAAGAAGAGGAGGCTCGACGCCTAGCAGAATAATCGTTAACCCCAAGAAAACTAAGATCGTAGGCTAGAAGGTCAGGAAAGGGCCAGAGGATAATGCAACCACCGTACCTAACGGCGAGCAAGTCCCTGATCCTGAAACCGAAGTCAACATATTAGAGGTCTCTAATGATGATCACGATCCTTACGAGGAATCCGAGCATCGAGACCTTCGTGCCGAACTCGAGGAGATGAAGGCCATGATCGCGAGAACCAACGACGGATTTAAAGCTGTCCAAAATCAGGTTCATCGAGCAACCTCGTCGGCTCCAGCGATCGATCGGATGCTAGAAGAGGCGAGGCGAACTCCCTTCATCCCGGCCATCACTGCCGTAAACATCCCAGATCCGGGAAAGATGAAGATTCCGATCTTCAAAGGACTTACTGATCCTAAAGCGCCATCTCGCTGCGTTCCATGTCGCCATGAACAGGGCGAAATTCCCACCGGGGCAAAGAGATGCTGGTCTTTGCCTTCTTTTCGCCGAACACTTGGATGGAGCAGTGCTCCGATTGTTCATAAAGCTGGACCCATATTCGGTCGATAATTTCAGACCCTCCAAAGCAAGTTCCTAGCGTAGTACGTAATCCTGGCAGGAACCGAGCCGACCGGGAAGGATCTGTGGGACATCCGACAAGGACAGAACGAATCACTCCGTAACTTCATAGTCATGTTCAAATCCACCTTGACACAAATCGATGGTATGGGAGACGAAGCGATGATATGTTGCATTTTAGGACTGTTTTCATGGTTGTTAACATTCATTTTAATCTAGTTTTGACTCATTTGTTGGTAGTTTACCTTGCATTTATCTACATTATGCATTTTGGCTTGGATTTAGTACTTAGACTTCCATTCTTGCATTTGCATAGCATATTTGCATGATTTAGGTACTTCTTGGGCTATTTTGGACATGATGAGACTTGGAATAGATGCATGAAGACCAAGGGATGAGCAAACAAGCAAATGATCAAGCAAAGAGTGAAGAGAAGACAAGATTTGGAAGCCAAGTTCCTGGCATCGGGTGCCACCCAATGTGGACACCCGATGCCGGATGCATTTTCGAGCTCCAAAAGACCATCTCCTGTGTCATTGGCATTGGGTGCCACCCGATGTGGCCACCCGATGCCAGACACACTCCCAAGCTTTAGCCAGATTTTGTTGACTTTTTCTGTTTCTGTTGACTTTCCCGGGTTTTGCCTATAATAATAAGTTGTGTTTTACTCTAATTAAGACCTTGACAACTACAATATATCAATGCAATAGTGAAGGATCGAATCCACAAGTCCCAGCTTCTACACTATGTCTTACTAAACTATCTTATCAAGCTAAATCGAATGCGATTGGATTTTCGTTGTTTTTACTAATTTTTTACATGTTCAAATTCAAATGGGGATANATTTTCGTTGTTTTTACTAATTTTTTACATGTTCAAATTCAAATGGGGATAAAATGCTAGACTTAGGAGACATCAATGGC
>OVAP01006329.1:1212-11905 GCA_900406295.1 Aurinia saxatilis
TGTGATTTCAGGACAACTTTCCTTCACTTCATACATACCAAAGTTATCCTCATTAGCCATTTCTTCAAGATCAGTAATAAAAACATTGTGATGCAACTCAAAGTGTTCCGATGGTTCGCCCGTGTAAAGAGTTATCATATCATCACCTCCACCAACTTCATTTTCTAGACCCTCTCCCGTAAATTGAACACATCCCTGATTTTGGTCAACGTCATCGATGAGCTCCACATGTAAAAGACTTCTATAACCATCTTTATTCACTTGCATTAGATAACCAAAAACGTCTACATCNTTTGCATTAGATAACAAAAAACGTCTACATCATTCGAGATATATGATGGTACCCTAGGATCCAATACGAACGGAAAATAACTTAATTTCAGCTTTGTTGTAGCTCTATCTAGGATGATCTTCCTGCCAATTTTATCAACCAACGCCGAATAAGTGACCTCCTCCGTAACTCTTTGCATCACTAAAGTGTGAATTCCATCTCCTCCCGAACTCCATCTTAAGTAATCACCTTCCTTTGAATAATACTCTCCATAATCATAAAGTATGATCGTGCACCGATTTTTATTCATTTCCCCTAAAAAATAATTTCAAATATCGTTAGTAAATAATTATAGTTTCTACTAGTTGTACCAGTAAGACTAGTCAGTAAGACCAAAAAGTCTAAGTAGTACGTAGTTGTATACATAAAACCAGTAGGACAGTAGGACCAGTAGGACAGTAGGACCAGTAGGACCAGTAAGCCCAGTAGTATGCAATTGTACTCGTTATAGTACTGCAATTTCAATTTACGTGCGAATTAACAGGTAAATTCATCACAAAAATCATCATAATACCCTATTAGACATCAAAAATTAGTTAGCTATAAAAAAACATACAAAACGAGAAATTTTCATATTTATATACCTATGATGCAAGGAGGAAGAGAATAAACTTGATGTGTTCTCTTGTGAAGGTTTTAGTGGTGTGAGAATGGTAATTAGGAAGCAATAACTAAAAGAATGAAGAAAAAAAAAATCACTATCCTTTGTTCTTCTTCTCTCGTGAAACAGAGGAAGGAGAAGAGAACAATTTTTTTTTAAAAATTTAATTTTAGTTTTGGTGGTTGAGATTTTAATGATAAATTAAATATGATTTATTAGGTAGTTGATTTAAATTATTAAAATAAAAAGAAGGAAGGGTAGAGATGAGGAAAGATTTATTGTAGAATAAAATGGGAGTATATAGATTAATGAAAGGATATGTAGAATTTTTTTTTGGTTAGAGGGGTATTTCAGAATATCATCCCACTCAAAGGCTGTTCTTTTTTTGAAATAATATAGTATTTCTACAATGTTCTTTTAAATCTAAAATATATTTTCAACAGTAACATTACACGTAGTTCTGTGGATTTGTTGTGCCGATAAAGTTTGAATTGGTTCAGACCATATGTATTATATCGTTCTCCTACAAAATATAAACAATCGTGGATATAATGTTGCATTTTATCTACAAGATTTAATTAGAGCGATTCAAAAGGTTGAGAAAAAAATTAGTCTTCTTATATGACACCATCACATATGGAATTGAGTATCTTTTTCATGTATTATGCAAGGTCTTATTGTGACCCAAATAATTGTTAAAAATAAAAAAGAAAAAGTAGCGAAGAAAACATGGTATTACTTCATGTCGAATGTTATTTTCCACATCTTTCTGAGCTATATTCTGATAAAATTCATTAAGAATGGTTTTGCAAATGCGACATTAAATATATCATAAATTTTTCAAAAAGAAAACAACAAATCATTTTACTGTGGAAAATGATGACAAAAAGGAAAAAAATAGAGAATGGCTTATCCGAACCAGATAGTGGAATCATGCCTAGAACATATGCTCTAGGATTGCATGGGGACACACTGTCTCACGTATCCGTTGAACTTGTCGTATATGTCATGTATCCAAAATTCCAAATGCAGTCATGCAATCCAAACTCTACTTTTATGCATTTTCGTAAATGTTATACATGGACAATGTTTACGCAGTTTATGCATTTCTTTGTTTCTAAAGAACTCAAAAGGGATCTAGCAAAAGATGATAACATACAAAATATAATATTTCTTAAAAATTATTTTGTCGTCAAGAAGATGATGAGATTTTAGTTTTTAGGATTTTTTGTCTTTAAATTCTTTAATATCAAGAAGATGGTAAAAATGTTATTGGTCCTTCTACTCCGAACTTTTAAGTTTTTTTACAATTATTATCATGATGTCATCAAGAGTACTTCCATATAGGCGTTGGCACTGTTAAATCAGTGCATGCTGCTATACTCAGATTGGGGGAAGCTGTTGAGCAGGAGATGAGTTTGATTTCTCTCCATTTATTTAGGAAAAATGTCAAAAAAAAAACCTGAACTTAAAAAAATGAATGTTGTAATCCCGAACTTTAAAACAGTCGTTTAAATCCCAATCTTTTCTTTGATTTTCTTAGAAAATACTAAACTCATGTTGACTTACCGAATGAACCATCACATTATCTGGGTTAACAGAAACCGTAAACACGATGTTAACAAAACTCTATTAAACAAAACGACGTCGTTTTGGCCACTGCAAACCAAACTCTTCCCCAAAATCTCTCTCTCTCTCTCTCTCTCTCTCAATCTTTATCCCTTACACTTAATCGTATTATCTTTGTGAAACATGAGTTCTTCAAGCTCAGTGACATCGTCTGTCGTCGGAGACCGAGGTTTTCCGATGAAGTGTGTGTGTGGCGTAGGTGTGAAGATATACCTTCTAAGATGCAAAACAACCCAGGAAAAATGTTATTCCATTATATTAGCAAAAGAGAGGTAATACCAAAGTATAAGTTTGTTATCTTGTTTCTGTGTCACGATTTTTGGTTCACAAATTCAAAACCAATGTATGTCATTTGTTTATGTATTAGGGTCATTTGTTTAAGTGGGTCGAGGATGCCATGTATGAAGAAGTCGAAGATAGTTTAGCAAGAGTTGCCATAATTGGAAATGAGCTTAGCAAAGCAAAATCCGAACAAAAATGAGTTAAATGGTGTGATAGAAGAATTGAAGGAAGAAGCAATGTTGTGCAAGAAGGAAATCCACAAATTGGAATTGTGTTTCGTGTGGCTTTGCCTTATTAGCATTATGATTGTTTACATGAGTGTAAGCACATGATTTGTAACTTGTTTGTTTGGAAATGATGCATCTTGTAAGCACATTAGTTGTTCATGTTTACTTTATTGGTAATGCATCTTGTATGCTTCTTGTTTGTGTCAAATTTGGTAATGAATTAGTTGTTTATTATCACTTGTTCTCTTTTAACCTGACCAAAACCAAAAACAAACTAAAACATGTTCTCTTTTAACCTGACCAAAACAAAAACCATAAACAAAGTAAAACATGACAAAACAACATAATCCAAGTGCAAAACCATACCATTTCTTAACATAATCCGAGAAACACATGTTCTTATCCAAAATACAAAAAAGAAAGCACACATGGAACAGACCATGCTATTATCCGAGCAAAACAAAAGAGGACAAAGAACCAACATAACACACATACCAAGTTCATGTTCTGATCCAAGCTAAACATAATAGCAAAAGACAAAACACATGATTGAATTTTTCAACGGTTTGAACATTCAAACCATGATCCTCATCCTTCTAATCCTCCTCCATGTGGTCCAAGTCATTCTCCTTATGTTCTTTGTCTGGAGCCTCTTTGTGACCCTTGAGATGGTGGTCCTCGTGAGACTCCCTGAGATGATTGTCCCTGTGAGAATCCCTGAGATGGTCCTCCATACGAAAATCCTTCAAATACTCCCTGACATTGTGCTCCTTGTCCAAACAAGATAGTCCTTGGCTCCTGGTTTCAATTAAACAACGATCAAATTGTTGGTAAACTTAAAGAAGACAGTTTGGTAAACAATCAAGACAAGAATCAAAACTTAAAGAAGACAGTAGTAAAAACTTAAACAAGACAGTTTGGTAAACTTAAAGAAGACACTAAACCTGAGTTTTTCGTGGTCTACCTGATACACAAAAGTTTATCCCTTTTGTATTTAACCGCAAGAGCACATCAATTATCGGTTATAGTACTAAGGGCCGGTATCGAATCCACAAGGACTAATAAACTGCAAACTAATTAATAAACTTTA
This sequence comes from Aurinia saxatilis, assembly GCA_900406295.1. Taxonomy (NCBI): domain Eukaryota; kingdom Viridiplantae; phylum Streptophyta; class Magnoliopsida; order Brassicales; family Brassicaceae; genus Aurinia; species Aurinia saxatilis. The sequence continues at coordinate 5,373 of OVAP01006329.1, forward strand.
AATAAATTCTAGGACAGGGGTTTTAAACTACTAATTATCAATTACTAACATATTTGGGGGGGGTTAAACAATTAATGGCAAAGCTAGGCTTTTGGGACTTCAGATTTAGACTCAAAACAACAACCAGACGCGTTGAGTGTCGATCGACACTGCACGAGAAATTCAGGTACCAACTTAATTCTTGAACATGAAAACCTAATGTAATACATACCAACTTCCATTGAGTATGTAATCTATGATTAAAACCTAGAAAACCAAATTCTTTTGTGAGTTTTAAGGGATTAATCATGCATTAAACATAGGTTCATAGATTATCTAAGCCAAATTCCTTTGTGAATAGATAATCTACTCCTACTAAGATTTGTTCCAGCAATTACTAACACTTCCATGTATAATAATTACCTATGATCTAGACTCTAGGTGATCAATCAAGAGCTAGCATTAAACTTAATCTAGAGAGAGAATTAAAGGTTTAACCTAAATCTACCATATGGCTATCAATTCTTTATCTAAACCCTAGGAACCCTAAGCCTAACAAGAGATCTACTCAGACATAGCTAAGCAAAACATCAAGCAATTAATTGAAAAGAACATGCAATAAGATAACCAAAGAGGGTATAAGAATTCTCCCTTACAAAAACTCTCAAAGATAAAATAAAGCATAAGCCTAAGCAATGGTTGTAGAAAAGTATTTATTGAGTCTAAGACGGATTTTAGGTATAGGGAAATAACATAAAAAATTAGAGAAAATCTTCATCTCGAGATTTAAGGAAAGATTGTATTTTCTTCGCAGGGTGTCGATCGACACCAAGGTGTGTCGTCGACACTTCCTCTGTTTCTTACCATTTTTCATCGTTTCCTTATTTTGTCTCCTCAAACTCCATTTTGCTCCATAATTCTTCTAGATCCTTCCCAAGCTCCAAAACCTCGTCCATGCACCTAAAATGACTCACTTGGACTCTAATAATAATATATAGACTCCAAAATATAAATAATTATATGTTTATAATAATAAAAATCGGTAAAATACGAGATATATCACTACCTCTTGGTCTTTTTGGTGGAGTTGTAACTCTCTGATTCTTGCAACCTACCTTATTATTTGCAATTGGAGCATGTTATGACTCTATGTAAGCATGATAAAGATGTGTTATTTGAGGAAGAAGAAGTTTCAAACAAGCTCTTCCTCCTATCATGGTTCTTTGGCCTCCCAGGACTACCTCTTCTCCATGGAGGTGGCAACACACCCAACATGTTCACTCTTGGCCATAAACGCATGCCTTGAATAGGAGCAATCCCATCATGATATGTTTTCTGCCACATTATTGTTATGTACCACACTAACATAATCTTCAACCTTCTTCTTCTGACATGTTGTAGAATTGAAACAATCAGAAGTTAGATGATTGAGACAAAAGCAATCGAAAGTAATATGAACAATTCTTCTAACCTATGATCACAACAGCCGTATGAACAAGGTATACAAGTCATTTGCCACTTCCTGCAATCACACGTGCCATCATTCATATCAACCGAGAAGATATCATCACCAAATCTCACCCATGCTTACAAATAATAATATTTTTTATATTTTATCATATGAAATAATAATTATTTTTCCTCATTAAATCTTTATATAATTATACTTTGTCAAATATTAAAATATTCACATCAGTGACCTCACAAGAAAAAATTAGATTTTTTCCCTATATGTCACAATTCAAAACTTTTAAAACGAACATAAATCATTAAACTTGTGATATACATAAATAATTAATATTATCACAAACATGTGTCCATCTATCTTATGACTTTTTTAGTGCACAAATTCTAGGTGTCATCCTAAGAACTATTCTAAGATTATTTCCTTAAAAATATATGATGTGTCAAAAATATTTTGGTCAAGTGACACAATAATTATTACCCTATTTAGATTTTTCATCAGCCTAAGAATTAATTAGCACAAATTTGTTTTTATATTGACAGCGATCAGAAGAATCTTTTAATAAAAATGTGTTATATAAATAAAAAACTGACCAATTAAATTAATGAATAAATATTTGATATTTGGGAAATTTTGAGAAATACCATTCTAAAAAAAGGGTTTTCAAAACTACCGTTTTTTTTTAATCTCTTATATATAATAGGAGTTTTGTTCATGCCATTAAGTGTCCACGTGGAAAAATTAATCGTCCATTGGTAATGCATCACACAGATTTTAATACACAAATTAAAACACGTCATTCACAACTTAAAACATATCAACCGCTGTTAAAAGTTCTTTGGCAAAGAGAGGTTACGAGGAAAATCATTATTGCTACTAGTAATCCTTATCAAATTGAGATTTTAGGGCTTAAGGTCTATTAAAATTATAGGGTTTAGGTCTATGGTTTATAGTTTATGGTCAAATTCTTCTAGAGTTAAGGTTTGATTTTAATAAATATTGAGATTTAATTTTAAAGGTTTATGGTTTATATTTAGGGGGTTTGAGGTTAATAACAATAAAATTGTCTTTATGCATTTTAAAAAATTGGGGGTGAAAAGATTTTTTAGAGTTTATGATTTAGGTTTTTAAAATTCTAAACCCTAGTTTCTAAATCTTAAACCCTTATAAATAATTTAAAATTAAATTGTGGTATTTTTGAAAATTTACTGGTATTTTAAAAATTCTCTCACAAAAATATCATGGTTCCGATGGGTATGTATTTGATTCCAAAATCACTTAAAGTTTCTTTTTCCAGATTTTTTTTTTTCAACTGAACTTTTTATTATAACTTTTGGAACCACAGTAGAATTACAAAATACTCAAGGGTTCCAACTCTTCTCCAACAAAAGAAAAATTGGGCCGACCTATGCTAGTAATTACACCAAAAAAATGCATGACAATACAGATGTTTAAATCCTCTTAACCAAGCCGGATATCCCACCGCCACATAAAATTTGGATCTAACATCTTGCTTGACACTATTAGATATGAACATGATACATCTATTTGTCACTTTAGTTTTTCCAAAAACTTTTCAGCATGAAAAATTTTGGATTGCAATATTCAGTCCAAAGTCACTTAAAGTTTCTTCTTCCAGATTAGCTTAACGGTATTTCACTTTGAATTTGGTAAATGCAATAAATTTATTTAACAACAAAGTTAAAAACACAAATTAAAGAGAGAGAGAGAGAGAGAGAGGGAGAGATCCTCGAAAGATAAAGAAAAAAAAAACAAAACACAACTTAAAAAAAGTTCAAATTCAAAAGAAAGAAAAAAACTTCAGAAAGTTACAATAGTCAAAGTTTTCATTCTGCTAGAAACAAAGTCAGGATCTAGCTAGCTACCACCTAACATTTCACATCCTTTCATGTTTCGTTTTCTCATTACAACCATGACGTAATATTGCTATTCCTCCCCGACAACGGAGCAGAACCTCCTCCTCCTTCACCGTCTCTCCTTTCATCCACCGTGCTAGAGTAGCTAAAATGGTTTGAGGAAGAGAGCATGAACGGTGTTTGTTGTTGTTGCTGCTGCTGCCAAGGAGATCCGGCGGTGGGTTCGGACGAGGTAAGACAGAAACCCGAAGATGACCCGAAAGCCACGGAAGATGGACCGCCAGTGAACTGTTGCACCATAGCTCTAAAGTTGGTTATGTCCGTGTTCAAAATCGTAGTGGGTGTACGACGAGAGGCTCTAGACCTCCGACGTGGCTTTGAAACACGGCGGCTCTCTGGAGGATNCTCTAGACCTCCGACGTGGCTTTGAAACACGGCGGCTCTCTGGAGGATCAGCTGACGTGGTGATGGCCGTGGACTGGTTGTTGTAGAAGTGCGACCAGTCATTGTTGGGGTTGGCCATATCTTTCTTATAAGTGTTATTATACGAAAAAATATGATCTTAGACGAAGCATTGTTATGTATTTATGGACTTCTTTTTTTTTTAAAGAAATTTTAAGAAATGTCCTCAAATGCTCCTTTCAAAATTATTTTTATTTATTTTCTTAAAATATTTTTTTTGATTTAAAATTAATTAAAAATTTAATTTAGAGTTTAAATTTTGTAGGATTAGGATTTACTGTTTTGAAAAATATTTGAATATATGCTTGAAATATTATGGTTTATATGTTAGGAGTTTTGAATTTATTAAGGATAAAAAAAAAATTTAGGGTTTAGGGTTTTAACTCTAAATCCGATATTTTAAACCCTACAATCCTACAAAAAATTATAAAATATTTTAAAATATTAAAAATGATTATTTAAATTGAATTTTAATTTAAATTAATATATTTTTCTAAATAACTAAATGAGAAGTATTTTTTTAAATGTGTACTCAGACAGAGAATTTTTTAGATTCCTTTTTTTATTGGTTGGACTTAGTCAAAAGAAGATCATCCAAACAATCGTAGCCGTTGCTTTTTGGTATCTTCAATACAACACGTGGTAACAAAAAGCTGTCGTCGCCTAAATGTTTGATTTTCATTACAAAATGGAATCTTTTTTTACTTTACGTTTATCCTATTTTACATTTTCTTATATATATAATATAATAGGATCGTAGTGAGAGAAACATAATTTGGACCAACAAATGCATAAAGAGAAAACGAGTGGGAGGTCTAGGGGTGATGAATCCGGTTTTTAGTTCTGTTTCAATTCAGTTTTTTTTTTTTCGGTTTATAAAATTTAACTATTATATTTATATTATACATATATGTTTTGGTTTGGTTTGATTTGGATAAATACAATTTTCAGTCTACGCGGTTTTTAACTGAAAAATATAATTACATTTGAATTCATTTTAACTTTTGTATTTCAGCTATAATAAAATTCCCAATTAATTAAATTAAACCAAACTATAAAAATGGTTTATCTCTAACATTAGTTAAAATCCAAATAATCAGAGAATAAACTAAGACCAATGAGCAAACCAAGACCGGCTAACAAACCAGTTCACTACAATAACTATCATGATAACGTCCAACCATCTCCCACCATTTCCTTATTAATAATATTTTCCAAGCACACTAAATATGCTCTCGCAACATATGAATCGGTTCTATCTTCTTTTTATGCACTTTTTGCTATTGCAATAGCACTAGCATTAGCTACCAATATTTCAAATCTCACATTCCAGTTAGGATGATTTGAAATTTGATTCACAGATTCTTCAATATTTGAAGGTACCAACTTCTGGATGGCGGCATTTCGACTTCCATCAAGTTGTATTAAGATTATCGAACAGCTCTGCTTTGCTTTCCTCTGGTCTGGAAGTGAGCTAAGTACACATAAAGACAAAGTCGCTTGGAAAGACCTCTCGTGTTCTAAGGCTGAAGGAGGATTAGGTTTGCGTAATTTGAAAGACGTTAATCAAGTTTGTGAGTTGAAACTTATATGGAGGATTATCTCAGCACATGATTCTCTATGGGTAAAGTGGGTACGAGAATACCTAATCCGAAAAGGGTCCTTCTGGGAAATCAAAGAAACCTCGATGTTGGGCTCCTGGATTTGGCGAAAGCTATTGCGAGCTAGACCCATTGCACGTCCTTTCATCAAAGTCGAAGTGAATAATGGAAACATGACGTCTTTCTGGTTCGATAATTGGTCTTCGAAAGGGCCACTCTATACTTTACTTGGAGCAAGAGGGACCATTGATTTGGGAGTACCACTTGCCGCAACGATGGCACATGCCACTAATAGAATGAGGAGAAGGCGACATATGGATGATACGCTCATCCTGATCGAAGAGGAAGTCTCGAGAATTAGTTCGGATTTGAATGGTCGGGATGATCGATTCTTGTGGAGGATTGATTCTGATGTATTCAAGCATAAATTCAATACCGCAAAAACACTTACACAGATCCGTAGTGTCCGACCCCCTGTTCCTTGGGCATCGGTTCTCTGGTTTCCATATCATACTCCAAGACTCGTCTTTGTTGTGTGGTTGGCGATAAACGACCGGTTAAATAGAGGTGACAGGATGCAGAGCTGGGGCCTCAATGTACCAGTGACATGTTCTCTTTGTAACCATGCAACCGGAACAAGGAGTCACCTCTTCTTTTTGTGCCCGTACTCTGCACGGGTATGGTATGAGCTAGGACACATCTCCTCAACCAGTTTACCAGTGATTGGGACCTGTTTCTCCAAGTTCTAGCGGCTCCCACACAATCTCGAGTGCATGGCTTTCTACGCAAGTATGCTTTCCATAGTACCCTTTATCACCTTTGGCAAGAGCGAAACTCAAGACGACATGGAGGTATCTTCAACGACCCATGCTACATTATCAGTGCGGTGGATAAGCTTGTTCGGAACCGCATAAGCTCCATCAGTTCCCATGATGCTCGATACGAGGACGCCCTCTCCAAAGCAAATTGGGTTTACTTTTTGTTATCTAATTAGAATTCGTATGTAACCAAACGCTGAACTCTTTTTTTTGAATCAATTTTAACAATTAAAAAAAAAAAAGGTAAAACAGACTAGTGGAACGGTGACGACAGTTCCAGCTTCTAAAAAGAGAGTGGTGATGCGAAAACCGAGTCCTCGTCGTAAGGTGT